>CATVIB010000120.1:0-31031 GCA_958336395.1 Ctenicera cuprea
AATTACAATTACAATTACAATTACAATTACAATTACAATTACAATTACAATTACAATTACAATTACAATTACAATTACAATTACAATTACAATTACAATTACAATTACAATTACAATTACAATTACAATTACAATTACAATTACAATTACAGTTACAATTACAATTACAATTACAATTACAATTACAATTACAATTACAATTACAATTACAATTACAATTACAATTAAAATTACAATTACAATTACAATTACAATTACAATTACAATTACAATTACAATTACAATTACAATTACTATTACAATTAAAATTACAATTACAATTACAATTACAATTAGAATTACAATTACAATTACAATTACAATTACAATTACAATTACAATTACAATTACAATTACAATTACAATTACAATTACAATTACAATTACAATTAGAATTCCAATTCCAATTCCAATTCCAATTCCAATTCCAATTCCAATTCCAATTACAATTACAATTACAATTACAATTACAATTACAATTACAATTACAATTACAATTACAATTACAATTACAATTAAAATTACAATTACAATTACAATTACAATTACAATTACAATTACAATTACAATTACAATTACAATTACAATCACTATTACAATTAAAATTACAATTACAATTACAATTACAATTACAATTACAATTACAATTACAATTACAATTACAATTACAATTACAATTACAATTACAATTACAATTACAATTACAATTACAATTACAATTACAATTACAATTACAATTACAATTACAATTACAATTACAATTACAATTACAATTACAATTACAATTACAATTACAATTACAATTACAATTACAATTACAATTACAATTACAATTACAATTACAATTACAATTACAATTACAATTACAATTACAATTACAATTACAATTACAATTGCAATTGCAATTACAATTACAATTACAATTACAATTACAATTACAATTACAATTACAATTACAATTACAATTACAATTACAATTACAATTACAATTACAATTACAATTACAATTACAATTACAATTACAATTACAATTACAATTACAATTACAATTACATTTACAATTACAATTACAATTACAATTACAATTACAATTACAATTACAATTACAATTACAATTACAGTTACAATTACAATTACTATTACAATTACAATTACAATTACAATTACAATTACAATTACAATTACAATTACAATTACAATTACAATTACAATTACAATTACAATTACAATTACAATTACAATTACAATTACAATTACAATTACAATTATAATTACAATTACAATTACAATTACAATTACAATTACAATTACAATTACAATTACAATACAATTACAATTACAATTACAATTACAATTACAATTACAATTACAATTACAATTACAATTACAATTACAATTACAATTACAATTACAATTACAATTACAATTACAATTACAATTACAATTACAATTACAATTACAATTACAATTACAATTACAATTACAATTACAATTACAATTACAATTACAATTACAATTACAATTACAATTACAATTGCAATTGCAATTACAATTACAATTACAATTACAATTACAATTACAATTACAATTACAATTACAATTACAATTACAATTACAATTACAATTACAATTACAATTACAATTACAATTACAATTACAATTACAATTACAATTACAATTACAATTACAATTACAATTACAATTACAATTACAATTACAATTACAATTACAATTACAATTACAATTACAATTACAATTACAATTACAAATACAATTACAATTACAATTACAATTACAATTACAATTACAATTACAATTACAATTACAATTACAATTACAATTACAATTACAATTGCAATTACAATTACAATTACAATTACAATTACAATTACAGTTACAATTACAATTACAATTACTATTACAATTACAATTACAATTACAATTACAATTACAATTACAATTACAATTACAATTACAATTACAATTACAATTACAATTACAATTACAATTACAATTACAAGTACAATTACAATTACAAATACAATTACAATTACAATGACAATTACAATTACAATTACAATTGCAATTACAATTACAATTACAATTACAATTACAATTACAATTACAATTACAATTACAAATACAATTACAATTACAATTACAATTACAATTACAATTACAATTACAATTACAATTACAATTACAATTACAATTACAATTACAAATACAATTACAATTACAATTACTATTACAATTACAATTACAATTACAATTACAATTACAATTACAATTACAATTACAATTACAATTACAATTACAATTACAATTACAATTACAATTACAATTACAATTACAATTACAATTACAATTACAATTATAATTACAATTACAATTACAATTACAATTACAATTACAATTACAATTACAATTACTATTACAATTACAATTACAATTACAATTACAATTACAATTACAATTACAATTACAATTACAATTACAATTACAATTACAATTACAATTACAATTACAATTACAATTACAATTACAATTACAATTACAATTACAATTACAATTACAATTACAATTACAATTACAATTACAATTACAATCACAATTACAATTACAATTACAATTACAATTACAATTACAATTACAATTACAAATACAATTACAGTTACAGTTACAATTACAATTACAATTAGAATTACAATTACAATTACAATTACAATTACAATTACAATTACAATTACAATTACAATTACAATTAAAATTACAATTACAGTTACAATTACAATTACAATTACAATTACAATTACAATTATAATTACAATTATAATTACAATTACAATTACAATTACAATTACAATTACAATACAATTACAATTACAATTACAATTACAATTACAATTACAATTACAATTACAATTACAATTACAATTACAATTACAATTACAATTACAATTACAATTACAATTACAATTACAATTACAATTACAATTACAATTACAATTACAATTACAATTTCAATTACAATTACAATTACAATTACAATTACAATTACAATTACAATTACAATTACAATTACAATTACAATTACAATTACAATTACAATTACAATTACAATTACAAATACAATTACAATTACAATTACAATTACAATTACAATTACAATTACAATTACAATTACAATTACAATTACAATTACAATTACAATTACAATTACAATTACAATTACAATTACAATTACTATTACTATTACAATTACAATTACAATTACAATTACAATTACAATTACAATTACAATTACAATTACAATTACAATTACAATTACAATTACAATTACAATTACAATTACAAGTACAATTACAATTACAATTACAATTACAATTACAATTACAATTACAATTACAATTACAATTGCAATTACAATTACAATTACCTGAAACTGAAACTGAAACTGAAACTGAAACTGAAACTCAAACTCAAACTCAAACTCAAACTGAAACTGAAACTGAAACTGAAGCTGAAACTGAAACTGAAACTTAAACTGAAACTGAAACTGAAACTGAAACTGAAACTGAAACTGAAACTGAAACTGAAACTGTAACTCAAACTGAAACTGAAACTGAAACTGAAACTGAAACTGAAACTGACACTGAAACTGAAACTGAAACTAAAACTGAAACTGAAACTGAAACTGAAACTGAAACTGAAACTGAAACTGAAACTGAAACTGAAACTGAAACTGAAACTAAAACTGAAACTGAAACTGAAACTGAAACTGAAACTGAAACTGAAACTGAAACTGAAACTGAAACTGAAACTGAAACTGAAACTGAAACTGAAACTGAAACTGAAACTGAAACTGAAACTGAAACTGAAACTGAAACTGAAACTGAAACTGAAACTGAAACTGAAACTGAAACTGAAACTGAAACTGAAACTGAAACTGAAACTGAAACTGAAACTGAAACTGAAACTGAAACTGAAACTGAAACTGAAACTGAAACTGAAACTGAAACTGAAACTGAAACTGAAACTGAAACTGAAACTGAAACTGAAACTGAAACTGACACTGAAACTGAAACTGAAACTGAAACTGAAACTGAAACTGAAACTGAAACTGAAACTGAAACTGAAACTGAAACTAAAACTGAAACTGAAACTGAAACTAAAACTGACACTGAAACTGAAACTTTCAACCTTCAACCCCTCAACGTTCAACCTCCAACCTTCAATCCCTCAACCTTCAACCTTCAACCTGTCAGACTTCAACATTTAACTCCCCAACATTCAGTAACTTAACCTTCAACCTTCAACCACTTAACCTTTAACCTTCAACCCCTCAATCTTCAGCCTCAAACCTTCAACCCCTCAACCTTCATCCTTCAACACCTCAACCTTCAACCTTCAACCCCTCAACGTTCAACTTCCAACCTTCAACTCCTCAACCTTCAACCTTCAACCTTCAACCTTTAACCCCTCAACCTTCGATCTTCAACCCCTTAACCTTCAACCTTTAACCACTCAACCTTCAACTTTCATCCTTCAAGCCCTCAACTTTCAACCTTCAACCACCCAACCATCTATCTTTAACCCCTCTACCTTAGACCTTCAACCCCTTAACCTTTAACTTTCAAACACTCAGCCTTCAACCTTCTACCCCTCAACCTTCAACCTTCAACCTTCAACCCCTCAACCTTCAAACTTCAACCCCTCAACCTTCAACCTACAACCACTCAACCTTTAATCTTCAGACCCTCAACTTTCGACCCCTTAACCTTTATACTTCAGCCCCTCAATCTTTAACTTTCAACCCCTCAATCTTTAACCTTCAATGTTCCCCCTTAACCTTCAACCTTCAACCCCTCAACGATCAACCTCCAACACCTCAACCTTCAACCTTCAACCCCTCAACCTTCAATTCCTAAACCATCAATCTTAAACACTTCAACTTTGTACAATCAACCCCTCAACCTTCAACCTTCAACCTTCAACCCCTACACCTTCAACTTCCAACCCCTAAAACTTCAACGTTTAACCTTCAACTTTCAACGTTCAACGCCTCAAACTTCAAACTTCAACCTTCAACCTTCAACCTTCAACCTCCAACCTGCAACCTTCAACCTTCAACCTTTCAACCTTCAACCCCTCTAACTTCAACCTTTAACCCCTCAACCTTCAACCCATCAACCTTTAACCTTCAACCCCTCAACCTTCAACCTTCAACCCCTCAACCTTCAACCTCCAATCTTCAACCCCTCAACCTTCAACCTCCAACTCCTCAACCTTCAACCTTCAACCCCTCAACCTTCAACCTCCAATCTTCAACCCCTCAGCCTGCAACCTTCAACCTTTAACCCCTCAAGCTTCGACCTTCAACCTTCAACCCCTCAACCTTCAACCTTCAACTCCTTCAACATTCAACCTTTAACATTCAACCCCTCAACTTTCAACCTTCAACTCCTTCAATCTTCAACCTTCAACCCCTCAACCTTCATCCTTCAACAGCTCAACCTTCAACGTTCAACGCCTCAACGTTCTACCTCCAACCTTCAACCCCTCAAGCTTCAACCTTCTACTCCTTCAACCTTCAACCTTTAACCCCTCAATTTTCGATCTTCAACCGCTTAACCTTCAACCTTTAGCCACTCAACCTTCAACCTTCATCCTTCAAGCCCTCAACTTTCAACCTTCAACCACCCAACCATCTATCTTTAACCCCTCAACCTTCGACCTTCATCCCCTTAACCTTTAACTTTCAAACCTTCAACCTTCTACCCCTCAACCTGTAACCTTCAACCAGTCAACCTTTAATCTCAGTCCCTCAACTTTCAATCTTAAACCCCACAACCTTCAACCTTCAACGCCTCAACCATCAACCTTCAACTTCTCAACCTTCAACCTTCAACCCCTCAACCTTCAACTCCTAAACCTCCAACCTTAAACACCTCAACCTTCAACCTTCAAACCCTCAACCTTCAACCTTCAACTCCCCAACATTCAATCCCTCAATCTTCAACCTTCAACCACTTAACCTTTAACCTTCAACCTCTCAACCTTCAACCTCAAACCTTCAACCCCTCAATCTTCAACCTTCGACCCCTCAATATCCAACCCCTTAACCTTCAACCTTCAACTTCCCAACCTTTAACTTTCAAGCCCTCAACCTTCAACCTTCAACCCCTCTAACTTCAACCTTCAACCCCTCAACCTTCAACCCATCAACCTTTAACCTTCAACCCCTCAACCTGTAACCTTCAACCAGTCAACCTTCAATCTTCAGTCCCTCAACTTACAATCTTAAACCCCACAACCTTCAACCTTCAACCCCTCAACCATCAACCTTCAACTTCTCAACCTTCAACCTTCAACCCCTCAACCTTCAACTCCTAAACCTCCAACCTTAAACACCTCAACCTTCAACCTTCAAGCCCTCAACCTTCAACCTTCAACTCCCCAACATTCAGTCCCTCTACCTTCAACCTTCAACCACTTAACCTTTAACCTTCAACCTCTCAACCTTCAACCTTCAACCTTCAACCCCTCAATCTTCAACCTTCAACCTCTCAATATTCAACCCCTTAACCTTCAAACTTCAACTTCCCAACCTTCAACTTTCAAGCCCTCAACCTTCAACCTTCCACCCCTCTAACTTCAACCTTCAACCCCTCAACCTTCAACCCATCAACCTTTAACCTTCAACCCCTCAACCTTCAACCTTCAACCCCTCAACCTTCAACCTCCAACCTTCAACCCCTCAACCTTCAACCTTCAACTCCTCAACCTTCAACCTTCAACCCCTCAACCTTCAACCTCCAACCCTCAACCCCACAACCTTCAACATTCAACTCCTTCAACCTTCAAAATTCAACCCCTCAACCTTCGACCTTCAACCTTCAACCCCTCAACCTTCAACCTTCAACTCCTTCAACCTTCAACCTTTAACCTTCAACCCCTCAACTGTCAACCTTCAACTCCTTCAACCTTCAACCTTCAACCCCTCAACCTTCAACCTTCAACCCCTCAACTGTCAACCTTCAACTCCTTCAACCTTCAACCTTCAACTCCTTCAACCTTTAACCTTTAACCCCTCAACCTTCGATCTTCAACCGCTTAACCTTCAACCTTTAACAACTCGACCTTCAACCTTCATCCTTCAAGCCCTCAACTTTCAACCTTCCACCACCCAACCATTTATCTTTAACCCCTCAACCTTCGACCTTCAACCCCTTAACGCTTAACTTTCAAACCCTCAACCTTCAACCTTCTAAACCTCAACCTGTAACCTTCAACCAGTCAACCTTCAATCTTCAGTCTCTCAACTTTCAATCTTCAACCTCTCAACCATCAAACTTCAACTTCTCAACATTCAACCTTCAACCCCTCAACCTTCAACTCCTAAACCTCCAATCTTAAACACCACAACCTTCAACCTTCAAGCCCTCAAACTTCAACCTTCAACCACTTAACCTTTAACCTTCAACCTCTCAACCTTCAACCTTCAACCTTCAACCCCTCAATCTTCAACCTTCAACCCCTCAATATTCAACCCCTTAACCTTCAACCTTCAACTTCCCAACCTTCAACTTTCAAGCCATCAACCTTCAACCTTCAACCCCTCTAACTTCAACCTTCAACCCCTCAACCTTCAACCCATCAACCTTTAACCTTCAACCCCTCAACCTTCAACCTTCAACCCTTCAACCTTCAACCTTCAACCCCTCAACCTTCAACCTTCAACTCCTCAACCTTCAACCTTCAACCCCTCAACGTTCAACCTCCAGCCTTCAACCCCTCAACCTTCAACCTTCAACTCCTTCAACCTTCAACCTTTAACCAATCAACCTTCGACCTTCAACCTTCAACCTTCAACCCCTCAACCTTCAACCTTCAACTCCTTCAACCTTCAACCTTTAACCTTCAACCCCTCAACTTTCAACCTTCAACTCCTTCAACCTTCAACCTTCAACCCCTCAACCTTCATCCTTCAACCCCTCAACCTTCAACCTTCAACCCCTCAACGTTCAACCTCCAACCTTCAATCCCTCAACCTTCAACCTTCAACTCCTTCAACCTTCAACCTTTAACCCCTCAACCTTCGACCTTCAACCTTCAACCCCTCAACCTTCAACCTTCAACTCCTAAACCTCCAACCTTAAACACCTCAACCTTCAACCTTCAAGCCCTCAACCTTCAACCTTCAAATCCCCAACATTCAGTCCCTCAACCTTCAACCTTCAACCACTTAACCTTTAACCTTCAACCTCTCAACCTTCAACCTTCAACCTTCTACCCCTCAATCTTCAACCTTCAACCCCTCAATATTCAACCCCTTAACCTTCAACCTTTAACTTCCCAACCTTTAACTTTCAAGCCCTCAACCTTCAACCTTCAACCCCTCAACCTTCAACCCATCAACCTGTAACCTACAACTCCTCAACCTTCAACCTTCAACCCCTCAACCTTCAACATTCAACCCCTCAACCTTCAACCTTCAACTCCTCATCCTTCAACCTTCAACCCCTCAACGTTCAACCTCCAACCTTCAACCCCTCAACCTTCAACCTTCAACTCCTTCAACCTTCAACCTTTAACCCCTCAACCTTCGACCTTCAACCTTCAACCCCTCAACCTTTAACCTTCAACTCCTCCAACCTTCAACCTTTAACCTTCAACCCCTCAACTTTCAACCTTCAACTCCTTCAACCTTCAACCTTCAACCCCTCAACCTTCATCCTTCAACCCCTCAACCTTCAACCTTCAACCGCTCAACGTTCAACCTCCAACCTTCAACCCCTCAACCTTCAACCTTCAACTCCTTCAACCTTCAACCTTTAACCCCTCAACCTTCGACCTTCAACCTTCAACCCCCCAACCTTCAACCTTCAACTCCTTCAACCTTCAACCCTTTAACCTTCAACCCCTCAACTTTCAACCTTCAACTCCTTCAACCTTCAACCTTCAACCCATCAACCTTTAACCTTCAACCCCTCAACCTTCATCCTTCAACCCATCAACCTTCAACTCCTAATCCTCCAACCTTAAACACCTCAACCTTCAACCTTCAAGCCCTCAACCTTCAACCTTCAACCCCTCAACCTTCAACCTCCAACCTTCAACCCCTCAACCTTCAACCTTCAACTCCTCAACCTTCAACCTTCAACCCCTCAACCTTCAACCTCCAACCTTCAATCCCTCAACCTTCAACCTTCAACTCCTTCAACCTTCAACCTTTAACAACTCAACCTTCGACCATCAACCTTCAACCCCTCAACCTTCAACCTTCGACTCCTTCAACGTTCAACCTTTAACCTTCAACCCCTCAACTTTCAACCTTCAACTCCTTCAACATTCAACCTTCAACCCCTCAACCTTCATCCTTCAACCCCTCAACCTTCATCCTTCAAGCTATCAACTTTCAACCTTCAACCACCCAACCATTTATCTTTAACCCCTCAACCTTCGACCTTCAACCCCTTAACCTTTAACTTTCAAACCCTCTACCTTCAACCTTCTACCCCTCAACCTGTAACCTTCAATCTTCAGTCCCTCAACTTTCAATCTTCAACTCCACAACCTTCAACCTTCAACCCCTCAACCATCAACCTTCAACTTCTCAACCTTCAACCTTCAACCCCTCAACCTTCAACTCCTAAACCTCCAACCTTAAACACCTCAACCTTCAACCTTCAAGGCCTCAACCTTCAACCTTCAACTCGCCAACATTCAGTTCCTCAACCTTCAACCTTCAACCACTTAACCTTTAACCTTCAACCTCTCACCCTTCAACCTTCAACCCCTCAGTCTTCAACCTTCAACCCCTCAATATTCAACCCCTTAACCTTCAACCTTCAACTTCCCAACCTTCAACCTTCAAACCCTCAACCTTCAACCCATCAACCTTCAACCTTCAACCCCTCAACCTTCAACCTTCAACTCCTAAACCTCCAACCTTAAACACCTCAACCTTCAACCTTCAAGCCCTCAACCTTCAACCTTCAAATCCTCAACATTCAGTCCCTCAACCTTCAACCTTCAACCACTTAACCTTTAACCTTCAACCTCTCAACCTTCAACCTTCAACCTTCAACCCCTCAATCTTCAACCTTCAGCCCCTCAATCTTCAACCTTCAACCCCTCAATATTCAACCCCTTAACCTTCAACCTTTAACTTCCCAACCTTTAACTTTCAAGCCCTCAACCTTCAACCTTCAACCCCTCTAACTTCAACCTTCAACCCCTCAACCTTCAACCCATCAACATTTAACCTACAACCCCTCAACCTTCAACCTTCAACCAATCAACCTTCAACATTCAACCCCTCAACCTTCAACCTTCAACTCCTCATCCTTCAACCTTCAACCCCTCAACGTTCAACCTCCAACGTTCAACCCCTCAACCTTCAACCTTCAACTCCTTCAACCTTCAACCTTTAACCCCTCAACCTTCGACCTTCAACCTTCAACCCCTCAACCTTCAACCTTCAACTCCTCCAACCTTCAACCTTTAACCTTCAACCCCACAACTTTCAACCTTCAACTGCTTCAACCTTCAACCTTCAACCCCTCAACCTTCATCCTTCAACCCCTCAACCTTCAACCTTCAACCCCTCAACCTTCAACCTTCAACTCCTCAACCTTCAACCTTCAACCCCTCAACGTTCAACCTCCAAACTTCAACCCCTCAACCTTCAACCTTCAACTCCTTCAACCTTCAACCTTTAACCCCTGAACCTTCGACCTTCAACCTTCAACCCCTCAACCTTCAACCTTCAACTCCTTCAACCTTCAACCTTTAACCTTCAACCCCTCAACTTTCAACCATCAACTCCTTCAACCTTCAACCTTTAACCCCTCAACCTTCGATCTTCAACCCCTTAACCTTCGACCTTCAACCCCTTCACCTTTAACTTTCAAACCCTCAACCTCCAACCTTCAACCCCTCAACCTTCAACCTTCAACTCCTTCAACCTTTAACCTCCAACCTTCAACCCCTCAACCTTCAACCTTCAACTTCTTCAACCTTCAACCTTTAACCACTCGACCTTCTACCTTCATCCTTCAAGCCCTCAACTTTCAACCTTCAACCAGCCAACCATCTATCTTTAACCCCTCAACCTTCGACCTTCAACCCCTTCACCTTTAACTTTCAAACCCTCAACCTTCAACCTTCTACCGCTCAACCTGTAACCTTCAACCAGTCAACCTTCAATCTTAAGTCCCTCAACTTTCAATTTTCAACCCCACAACCTTCAACCTTCAACCCCTCAACCATCAACCTTCAACTTCTCAACCTTCAACGTACAACACCTCAACCTTCAACTCCTAAACCTCCAACTTTAAACACCTCAACCTTCAACCTTCAAGCCCTCAAGCTTCAACCTTCAACCCCTCAACCTTCAACCTCCAACCTTCAACCCCTCAACCTTCAACCTTCAACTCCTCAACCTTCAACCTTCAACCCCTCAACCTTCAACTCCTAAACCTTCAACCTTAAACACCACAACCTTCAACCTTCAAGCCCTCAACCTTCAACCTTCAACCACTTAACCTTTAACCTTCAACCTCTCAACCTTCAACCTTCAACCTTCAACCCCTCAATCTTCAACCTTCAACCCCTCAATATTCAACCCCTTAACCTTCAACCTTCAACTTCCCAACCTTCAACTTTCAAGCCCTCAACCTTCAACCTTCAACCCCTCTAACTTCAACCTTCAACCCCTCAACCTTCAACCCATCAACCTTAAAACCTTCAACCCCTCAACCTTCAACCTTCAACATCTCAACCTTCAACCTTCAACCCCTCAACCTTCAACCTTCAACTCCTCAACCTTCAACCTTCAACCCCTCAACGTTCAACCTCCAACCTTCAACCCCTCAACCTTCAACCTTCAACTCCTTCAACCTTCAACCTTTAACCAATCAACCTTCGACCTTCAACCTTCAACCCCTCAACCTTCAACCTTCAACTCCTTCAACCTTCAACCTTTAACCTTCAACCCCCCAACTTTCAACCTTCAACTCCTTCAACCTTCAACCTTCAACCCCTCAACCTTCATCCTTCAACCCTTCAACCTTCAACCTTCAACCCCTCAACGTTCAACCTCCAACCTTCAACCCCTCAACCTTCAACCTTCAACTCCTTCAACCTTCAACCTTTAACCCATCAACCTTCGACCTTCAACCTTCAACCCCTCAACCTTCAACCTTCAACTCCTAAACCTCCAACCTTAAACACCTCAACCTTCAACCTTCAAGCCCTCAACCTTCAACCTTCAAATCCCCAACATTCAGTCCCTCAACCTTCAACCTTCAACCACTTAACCTTTAACCTTCAACCTCTCAACCTTCAACCTTCAACCTTCAACCCCTCAATCTTCAACCTTCAACCCCTCAATATTCAACCCCTTAACCTTCAACCTTTAACTTCCCAACCTTTAACTTTCAAGCAATCAACCTTCAACCTTCAACCCCTCTAACTTCAACCTTCAACCCCTCAACCTTCAACCCATCAACCTTTAACCTACAACCCCTCAACCTTCAACCTTCAACCCCTCAACCTTCAACATTCAACCCCTCAACCTTCAACCTTCAACTCCTCATCCTTCAACCTTCAACCCCTCAACGTTCAACCTCCAACCTTCAACCCCTCAACCTTCACCCTTCAACTCCTTCAACCTTCAACCTTTAACCCCTCAACCTTCGACCTTCAACCTTCAACCCCTCAACCTTCAACCTTCAACTCCTCCAACCTTCAACCTTTAACCTTCAACCCCTCAACTTTCAACCTTCAACTCCATCAACCTTCAACCTTCAACCCCTCAACCTTCATCCTTCAACCCCTCAACCTTCAACCTTCAACCCCTCAACGTTCAACCTCCAACCTTCAACCCCTCAACCTTCAACCTTCAACTCCTTCAACCTTCAACCTTTAACCCCTCAACCTTCGACCTTCAACCTTCAACCCCTCAACCTTCAACCTTCAACTCCTTCAACCTTCAACCCTTTAACCTTCAACCCCTCAACTTTCAACCTTCAATTCCTTCAACCTTCAACCTTCAACCCATCAACCTTTAACCTTCAACCCCTCAACCTTCAACCTTCAACCCCTCAACCTTCAACCTTCAACCCCTCAACCTTCAACCTTCAACTCCTCAACCTTCAACCTTCAACCCCTCAACGTTCAACCTCCAACCTTCAACCCCTCAACCTTCAACCTTCAACTCCTTCAACCTTCAACCTTTAACCCCTGAACCTTCGACCTTCAACCTTCAACCCCTCAACCTTCAACCTTCAACTCCTTCAACCTTCAACCTTTAACCTTCAACCCCTCATCTTTCAACCATCAACTCCTTCAACCTTCAACCTTTAACCCCTCAACCTTCGATCTTCAACCCCTTAACCTTCGACCTTCAACCCCTTCACCTTTAACTTTCAAACCCTCAACCTCCAACCTTCAACCCCTCAACCTTCAACCTTCAACTCCTTCAACCTTTAACCTTTAACCTTCAACCCCTCAACTTTCAACCTTCAACTTCTTCAACCTTCAACCTTTAACCACTCAACCTTCTACCTTCATCCTTCAAGCCCTCAACTTTCAACCTTCAACCAGCCAACCATCTATCTTTAACCCCTCAACCTTCGACCTTCAACCCCTTCACCTTTAACTTTCAAACCCTCAACCTTCAACCTTCAACCCCTCAACCTTCAACCTTCAACTCCTTCAACCTTCAACCTTTAACCCCTCAACCTTCGACCTTCAACCTTCAACCCCTCAACCTTCAACCTTCAACTCCTTCAACCTTCAACCCTTTAACCTTCAACCTCTCAACTTTCAACCTTCAATTCCTTCAACCTTCAACCTTCAACCCATCAACCTTTAACCTTCAACACCTCAACCTTCAACCTTCAACCCCTCAACCTTCAACCTTCAACCCCTCAACCTTCAACTTTCAACTCCTCAACCTTCAACCTTCAACCCCTCAACGTTCAACCTCCAACCTTCAACCCCTCAACCTTCAACCTTCAACTCCTTCAACCTTCAACTTTTAACCCCTGAACCTTCGACCTTCAACCTTCAACCCCTCAACCTTCAACCTTCAACTCCTTCAACCTTCAACCTTTAACCTTCAACCCCTCAACTTTCAACCATCAACTCCTTCAACCTTCAACCTTTAACCCCTCAACCTTCGATCTTCAACCCCTTAACCTTCGACCTTCAACCCCTTCACCTTTAACTTTCAAACCCTCAACCTCCAACCTTCAACCCCTCAACCTTCAACCTTCAACTCCTTCAACCTTCAACCTTTAACTTTCAACCCCTCAACTTTCAACCTTCAACTCCTTCAACCTTCAACCTTCAACCCCTCAACCGTCATCCTTCAACCCCTCAACCTGCAACCTTCAACCCTTCAACGTTCAACCTCCAACCTTCAACCCCTCAACCTTCAACCTTCAACTCCTTCAACCTTCAACCTTTAACCCCTCAACCTTCGATCTTCAACCACTTAACCTTCAACCTTTAACCACTCAACCTTCTACCTTTATCCTTCAAGCCCTCAACTTTCAACCTTCCACCACACAACCATCTATCTTTAACCCCTCAACCTTCGACCTTCAACCCCTTCACCTTTAACTTTCAAACCCTCAACCTTCAACCTTCTACCGCTCAACCTGTAACCTTCAACCAGTCAACCTTCAATCTTCAGTCCCTCAACTTTCAATCTTCAACCCCACGACCTTCAACCTTCAACCCCTCAACCATCAACCTTCAACTTCTCAACCTTCAACCTTCAACCCCTCAACCTTCAACTCCTAAACCTCCAACCTTAAACACCTCAACCTACAACCTTCAAGCCCTCAACCTTCAACCTTCAACTCCCCAACATTCAGTCCCTGAACCTTCAACCTTCAACCACTTAACCTTTAACCTTCAACCTCTCAACCTTCGACATTCAACATTTAACCCCTGCACCTTTAACCTTCCACCCGTTAACCTTCAGCATTCAACATTTTTTAACTTTCCACCCGTTAACCTTCAACCTTCAACCTTCAACCCCTCAACCTGCACCCTTCAACCTCTCAACCTTCAACCTTTAACTCCTCAACCTTCAACCTTCAACCCCTCAACCCTTCAACCTATAACCTTCAACCCCTCAACTTTCAACCTTCAACCCCTCAACTTTCAACTTTCAACCTTCAACTCCTCAACCTGCAACCTTCAACCTGTCAGACTTCAACATTTAACTCCTCAACCTTCAACCCCTCAACCCCTCAGCCACCAACCTTCAACTCCTCAACCTTCAACCTTCAACCTCTCAGACTTCAACATTTAACTCCTCAACCTTCAACCCCTCAAACCCTCAGCCACCAACCTTCAACCCTTCAACCTTCAACAATTGTAAATGTAATTGTAATTGTAATTGCCATTGTAATTGTAATTGTAATTGTAATTGTAATTGTAATTGTAATTGTAATTATAATTGTAGTTGTAATTGTAATTGTAATTATAATTGTAATTGTAATTGTAATTGTAATTGTAATTGTAATTGTACTTGTGATTGTAATTGTAATTGTAATTGTAAGTTTATTGTAATTGTGATTGTAATTGTAATTGTAATTGTAATTGTAATTGTAATTGTAATTGTCATTGTAATTGTAATTGTAATTGTAATTGTAATTGTAATTGTAATTGTAATTGTAATTGTAATTGTAATTGTAATTGTAATTGTAATTGTAATTGTACTTGTAATTGTAATTGTAGCTGTAATTGTAATTGTAATTGTAATTGTAGTTGTAATTGTAATTGTAATTGTAATTGTAATTGTAATTGTAATTGTAATTGTAATTGTAATTGTAATTGTAATTGTAACTGTAACTGTAATTGTAATTGTAATTGTAATTGTAATTGTAATTGTAATTGTAATTGTAATTGTAATTGTAATTGTAATTGTAATTGTAATTGTAATTGTAATTGTAATTGTAATTGTAATTGTAATTGTAATTGTAATTGTAATTGTAATTGTAATTGTAATTGTAATTGTAATTGTAATTGTAATTATAATTGTAATTGTAATTGTAATTGTAATTGTAATTGTAATTGTAATTGTAATTGTAATTGTAATTGTAATTGTAATTGTAATTGTAATTGTAATGGTAATTGTAATTGTAATTGTAATTGTAATTGTAATTGTAATTGTAATTTTAATTGTAATTGTAATTGTAATTGTAATTGTAATTGTAATTGTAATTGTAATTGTAATTGTAATTGTAATTGTACTTGTAATTGTAATTGTAATTGTAATTGTAATTGTAATTGTAATTGTAATTGTAATTGTAATTGTAATTGTAATTGTAATTGTAATTGCAATTGTAATTGTAATTGTAATTGTAATTGTAATTGTAATTGTAAATGTAATTGTAATTGTAATTGTAATTGTAATTGTAAATGTAATTGTAATTGTAATTGTAATTGTAATTGTAATTGTAATTGTAATTGTAATTGTAATTGTAATTGTAATTGTAATTGTAATTGTAATTGTAATTGTAATTGTAATTGTAATTGTAATTGTAATTGTAACTGTAATTGTAATTGTAATTGTAATTGTAATTGTAATTGTAATTGTAATTGTAATTGTAATTGTAATTGTAATTGTAATTGTAATTGTAATTGTAATTGTAATTGTAATTGTAATTGTAATTGTAATTGTAATTGTAATTGTATTTGTAATTGTAATTGTAAATGTAATTGTAATTGTAATTGTAATTGTAATTGAAATTGTAATTGTAATTGTAATTGTAATTGTAATTGTAATTGTAATTGTAATTGTAATTGTAATTGTAATTGTAATTGTAATTGTAATTGTAATTGTAATTGTAATTGTAATTGTAATTGTAATTGTAATTGTAATTGTAATTGTAATTGTAATTGTAATTGTAATTGTAATTGTAATTGTAATTGTAATTGTAATTGTAATTGTAATTGTAATTGTAATTGTAATTGTAAATGTAATTGTAATTGTAATTGTAATTGTAATTGTAATTGTAATTGTATTTGTAATTGTAATTGTAATTGTAATTGTAATTGTAATTGTAATTGTAATTGTAATTGTAATTGTAATTGTAATTGTAATTGTAATTGTAATTGTAATTGTAATTGTAATTGTAATTGTAATTGTAATTGTAATTGTAATTGTATTTGCAATTGTCATTGTAATTGTAATTGTAATTGTAATTGTAATTGTAATTGTAATTGTAATTGTAATTGTAATTGTAATTGTAATTGTAATTGTAATTGTAATTGTATTTGCAATTGTCATTGTAATTGTAATTGTAATTGTAATTGTAATTGTAATTGTAATTGTAATTGTCATTCTAATTGTAATTGTAATTGTAATTGTAATTGTAATTGTAATTGTAAATGTAATTGTAATTGTAATTGTAATTGTAATTGTAATTGTAATTGTAATTGTAATTGTAATTGTAATTGTAATTGTAATTGTAATTGTAATTGTAATTGTAATTGTAATTGTAATTGTAATTGTAATTGTAATTGTAATTGTAATTGTAATTGTCATTCTAATTGTAATTGTAATTGTAATTGTAATTGTAATTGTAATTGTAAATGTAATTGTAATTGTAATTGTAATTGTAATTGTATTTGTAATTGTAATTGTAATTGTAATTGTAATTGTAATTGTAATTGTAATTGTAATTGTAATTGTAATTGTAATTGTAATTGTAATTGTAATTGTAATTGTAATTGTAATTGTAATTGTAATTGAAATTGTAATTGTAATTGTAATTGTAATTGTAATTGTAATTGTAATTGTAATTGTAATTGTAATTGTAATTGTAATTGTAATTGTAATTGTAATTGTAATTGTAATTGTAATTGTAATTGTAATTGTAATTGTAATTGTAATTGTAGTTGTAAATGTACTTGTAATTGTAATTGTAATTGTAATTGTAATTGTAATTGTAATTTTAATTGTAATTGTAATTGTAATTGTATTTGCAATTGTAATTGTAATTGTAATTGTAATTGTAATTGTAATTGTAATTGTAATTGTACTTGTAATTGTAATTATAATGGTAATTGTAATTGTAATTGTAATTGTAATTGTAATTGTAATTGTAATTGTAATTGTAATTGTAATTGTAATTGTAATTGTAATTGTAATTGTAATTGTAATTGTAATTGTAATTGTAATTGTAATTGTAATTGTAATTGTTATTGTAATTGTAATTGTAATTGTAATTGTAATTGTAATTGTAATTGTAATTGTAATTGTAATTGTAATTGTAATTGTAATTGTAATTGTAATTGTAATTGTAATTGTAATTGTAATTGTAATTGTAATTGTAATTGTAATTGTAATTGTATTTGTAATTTTAATTGTAATTGTAATTGTAATTGTAATTGTAGTTGTAATTGTAATTGTAATTGTAATTGTGGTTGTAATTGTAATTGTAATTGTAATTGTAATTGTAATTGTAATTGTAATTGTAATTGTAATTGTAATTGTAATTGTAATTGTAATTGTAATTGTAATTGTAATTGTAATTGTAATTGTAATTGTAATTGTAATTGTAATTGTAATTGTAATTGTAATTGTAATTGTAATTGTAATTGTAATTGTAATTGTAATTGTAATTGTAATTGTAATTGTAATTGTAATTGTAATTGTAATTGTAATTGTAATTGTAATTGCAATTGTAATTGTAATTGTAATTGTAATTGTAATTGTAATTGTAAACGATAATTGTAATTGTAATTGTAATTGTAATTGTAATTGTAATTGTAATTGTAATTGTAATTGTAATTGTAATTGTAATTGTAATTGTAATTGTAATTGTAATTGTAATTGTAATTGTAATTGTAATTGTAATTGTAATTGTAATTGAAATTGTAATTGTAATTGTAATTGTAATTGTAATTGTAATTGTAATTGTAATTGTAATTGTAATTGTAATTGTAATTGTAATTGTAATTGTAATTGTAATTGTAATTGTAATTGTAATTGTAATTGTAATTGTAATTGTAATTGTAGTTGTAAATGTACTTGTAATTGTAATTGTAATTGTAATTGTAATTGTAATTGTAATTTTAATTGTAATTGTAATTGTAATTGTATTTGCAATTGTAATTGTAATTGTAATTGTAATTGTAATTGTAATTGTAATTGTAATTGTACTTGTAATTGTAATTATAATGGTAATTGTAATTGTAATTGTAATTGTAATTGTAATTGTAATTGTAATTGTAATTGTAATTGTAATTGTAATTGTAATTGTAATTGTAATTGTAATTGTAATTGTAATTGTAATTGTAATTGTTATTGTAATTGTAATTGTAATTGTAATTGTAATTGTAATTGTAATTGTAATTGTAATTGTAATTGTAATTGTAATTGTAATTGTAATTGTAATTGTAATTGTAATTGTAATTGTAATTGTAATTGTAATTGTAATTGTAATTGTAATTGTATTTGTAATTTTAATTGTAATTGTAATTGTAATTGTAATTGTAGTTGTAATTGTAATTGTAATTGTAATTGTGGTTGTAATTGTAATTGTAATTGTAATTGTAATTGTAATTGTAATTGTAATTGTAATTGTAATTGTAATTGTAATTGTAATTGTAATTGTAATTGTAATTGTAATTGTAATTGTAATTGTAATTGTAATTGTAATTGTAATTGTAATTGTAATTGTAATTGTAATTGTAATTGTAATTGTAATTGTAATTGTAATTGTAATTGTAATTGTAATTGTAATTGTAATTGTAATTGTAATTGTAATTGTAATTGTAATTGTAATTGTAATTGTAATTGTAATTGCAATTGTAATTGTAATTGTAATTGTAATTGTAATTGTAATTGTAAACGATAATTGTAATTGTAATTGTAATTGTAATTGTAATTGTAATTGTAAATGTAATTGTAATTGTAATTGTAATTGTAATTGTAATTGTAATTGTAATTGTAATTGTAATTGTAATTGTAATTGTAATTGTAATTGTAATTGTAATTGTAATTGTAATTGTAATTGTAATTGTAATTGTAATTGTAATTGTAATTGTAATTGTAATTGCAATTACAATTACAATTACAATTACAATTACTCTTACAAGGTTGAAGGTTGTGGTGTTTAAGGTTGGAGGTTTAGGAGTTGAAGGTTGAGGGGTTGAAGGTTGAAGGTTGAGGAGTTGAAGGTTGAAGGTTGAGGGGTTGAAGGTTGGAGGTTGAAGGTTGAGGGGTTGCCGGTTGAAGGTTGAGGGCTTGAAGGTTGAAGGTTGAGGTGTTTAAGGCTGGAGGTTTAGGAGTTGAAGGTTGAGGGGTTGAAGGTTGAAGGTTGAGAAGTTGAAGGTTGATGGTTGAGGGGTTGAAGGAGTTGAAGGTTGAAAGTTGAGGGGTTGAAGGTTAAAGGGTTGAAGGTTGAAGGAGTTGAAGGTTGAAGGTTGAGGGGTTGAAGGTTGAAGGTCGAAGGTTGCGGGGTTAAAGGTTGAAGGTTGAAGGAGTTGAAGGTTGAAGGTTGAAGGTTGAGGGGTTGAAGGTTGGAGGTTGAACGTTGAGGGGTTGAAGGTTGAAGGTTGAGGGGTTGAAGGATGAAGGTTGAGGGGTTGAAGGTTGAAGGTTGATGGAGTTGAAGGTTGAAAGTTGAGGGGTTGAAGGTTAAAGGTTGAAGGTTGGAGGAGTTGAAGGTTGAAGGTTGAGGGGTTGAAGGTTGAAGGTCGAAGGTTGAGGGGTTAAAGGTTGAAGGTTGAAGGAGTTGAAGGTTGAAGGTTGAGGGGTTGAAGGTTGGAGGTTGAACGTTGAGGGGTTGAAGGTTGAAGGATGAGGAGTTGAAGGTTGAAGGTTGAGGGGTTGAATGTTGAAGGTTGAGGGGTTGAAGGTTGAAGGTTGAGGGGTTGTAGGTTAAAGGTTGATGGGTTGAAGGTTGAGGGGTTGAAGGTTGAAGTTAGAGGGGTTGAAGGTTGAAGGTTGATTGCTTGAAAGTTAAAGGTTGGGAAGTTAAGGGTTGAAGGTTAAGGGGTTGAATATTGAGGGGTTGAAGGTTGAAGATTGAGGGGTTGAAGGTTGAAGGTTGAAGGTTGAGAGGTTGAAGGTTAAAGGTTAAGTGGTTGAAGGTTGAAGGTTGAGGGACTGAATGTTGGGGATTTGAAGGTTGAAGGTTGAGGGCTTGAAGGTTGAAGGTTGAGGTGTTTAAGGTTGGAGGTTTAGGAGTTGAAGGTTAAAGGTTGAGGGGTTGAAGGTTGAAGGTCGAAGGTTGAGGGGTTAAAGGTTGAAGGTTGAAGGAGTTGAAGGTTGAAGGTTGAGGGGTTGAAGGTTGGAGGTTGAACGTTGAGGGGTTGAAGGTTGAAGGTTGACTGGTTAAAGGATGAAGGTTGAGGGGTTGAAGGTTGAAGGTTGAAGGAGTTGAAGGTTGAAAGTTGAGCGGTAGAAGGTTGAAGGTTGAGGGTTTGAAAGTTAAAGGTGAAGGGGTTGAAGGTCGAAGGTTGAGGGGTTAAAGATAGATAGTTGGCTGGTTGAAGGTTGAAAGTTGAGGGCTTGAAGGATGAAGGTAGAAGGTTGAGTGGTTAAAGGTTGAAGGTTGAAGAAGTTGAAGGTTGAAAGTTGAGGGGTTGAAGGTTAAAGGTTAAAGGTTGAAGGAGTTGAAGGTTGAAGGTTGAGGGGTTGAAGGTTGGAGGTTGAGGGTTTAAAAGTTAAAGGTGAAGGGGTTGAAGATCGAAGGTTGAGGGGTTAAAGGTTGAAGGTTGAAGGAGTTGATGGTTGAAAGTTGAGGGGTTGAAGGTTGAAGGTCGAAGGTTCAGGGGTTAAAGGTTGAAGGTTGAAGGAGTTGAAGGTTGAAGGTTGAGGGGTTGAAGGTTGGAGGTTGAACGTTGAGGGGTTGAAGGTTGAAGGTTGAGGAGTTGAAGGTTGAAGGTTGAGGGGTTGAAGGTTGAAGGTTGAGGGGTTGAAGGTTGAAGGTTGAAGGTTGAGGGGTTGAAGGTTAAAGGTTGATGGGTTGAAGGTTGAAGGTTGAAGGAGTTGAAGATTGAAAGTTGAGGGGTTGAAGGTTAAAGGTTTGAAGGTTGAAGGAGTTGAAGGTTGAAGGTTGGGGGGTTGAAGGTTGAAGGTCGAAGGTTGAGGGGTTAAAGGTTGAAGGTTGAAGGAGTTGAAGGTTGAAGGTTGAGGGGTTGAAGGTTGGAGGTTGAACGTTGAGGGGTTGAAGGTTGAAGGTTGAGGGGTTGAAGGATGAAGGTTGAGGGGTTGAAGGTTGAAGGTTGAAGGAGTTGAAGGTTGAAAGTTGAGGGGTTGAAGGTTAAAGGTTGAAGGTTGGAGGAGTTGAAGGTTGAAGGTTGAGGGGTTGAAGGTTGAACGGCGAAGGTTGAGGGGTTAAAGGTTGAAGGTTGAAGGAGTTGAATGTCGAAGGTTGAAGGGTTGAAGGTTGGAGGTTGAACGTTGAGGGGTTGAAGGTTGAAGGATGAGGAGTTGAAGGTTGAAGGTTGAGGGGTTGAATGTTGAAGGTTGAGGGGTTGAAGGTTGAAGGTGGAGGGGTTGTAGGTTAAAGGTTGATGGGTTGAAGGTTGAGGGGTTGAAGGTTGAAGTTAGAGGGGTTGAAGGTTGAAGGTTGAGGGCTTGAAAGTTAAAGGTTGGGAAGTTAAAGGTTGAAGGTTAAGGGGTTGAATATTGAGGGGTTGAAGGTTGAAGATTGAGGGGTTGAAGGTTGAAGGTTGAAGGTTGAGAGATTGAAGGTTAAAGGTTAAGTGGTTGAAGGTTGAAGGTTGAAGGTTGAGGGACTGAATGTTGGGGATTTGAAGGTTGAAGGTTGAGGGCTTGAAGGTTGAAGGTTGAGGTGTTTAAGGTTGGAGGTTTAGGAGTTGAAGGTTGAAGGTTGAGGGGTTGAAGGTTGAAGGTCGAAGGTTGAGGGGTTAAAGGTTGAAGGTTGAAGGAGTTGAAGGTTGAAGGTTGAGGGGTTGAAGGTTATAGGTTGAACGTTGAGGGGTTGAAGGTTGAAGGTTGAGGGGTTGAAGGATGAAGGTTGAGGGGCTGAAGGTTGAAGGTTGAAGGAGTTGAAGGTTGAAAGTTGAGGGGTTGAAGGTTAAAGGTTGAAGGTTGAAGGAGTTGAAGGTTGAAGGTTGAGGGGTTGAAGGTTGAAGGTCGAAGGTTGATTGGTTAAAGGTTGAAGGTTGAAGGAGTTGAAGGTTGAAGGTTGAGGGGTTGAAGGTTGGAGGTTGAACGTTGAGGGGTTGAAGGTTGAAGGTTGAGGAGTTGAAGGTTGAAGGTTGAGGGGTTGAAGGTTGAAGGTTGAGGGGTTGAAGGTTGAAGGTTGAGGGGTTGAAGGTTAAAGGTTGATGGGTTGAAGGTTGAGGGGTTGAAGGTTGAAGATTGAGGGGTTGAAGATTGAAAGTTGAGAGACTGAAGATTGAAGGTTGACTGGTTGAAGGTTACAGGTTGAGGTTTAGAAGGTTGAAGGTTGAGGGTTTGAAAGTTAAACGTTAAGGGGTTGAAGGTCGAAGGTTGAGGGGTTAAAGATAAATGGTTGGGTGGTTGAAGGTTGAAAGTTGAGGGCTTGAAGGATGAAGGTTGAAGGTCGAGTGGTTAAAGGTTGAAGGTTAAGCGGTTGAAGATCGAAGGTTGAGGGGTTAAAGGTTGAAGGTTGAAGGAGTTGAAGGTTGAAGGTTGAAGGAGTTGAAGGTTGACAGTTGAGGGGTTGAAGGTTGAAGGTTGAGGGGTTGAAGGTTGAAGGTTGAAGGAGTTGAAGGTTGAAGGTTGAGGGGTTGAAGGTTGAAGGTCGAAGGTTGAGGGGTTGAATTTTGAAGGTTGAAGGAGTTGAATGTTGAAGGTTGTGGGGTTGAAGGTTGGAGGTTGAAGGTTGAGGGGTTGAAGGTTGAAGGTTGAGGAGTTGAAGGTTGAAGGTTGAGTGGTTGAAGGTTGGAGGTTGAAGGTTGAGGGGTTGAAGGTTGAAGGTTGAGGGGTTGAAGGTTAAAGGTTGATGGGTTGAAGGTTGAGGGGTTGAAGGTTGAAGTTAGAGGGGTTGAAGGTTGAAGGTTGAGGGCTTGAAAGTTGAAGGTTGGGAAGTTGAAGTTTGAAGGTTAAGGGGTTGAATATTGAGAGGTTGAAGGTTGAAGATTGAGGGGTTGAAGGTTGAAGGTTGAAGGTTGAGAGGTTGAAGGTTAAAGGTTAAGTGGTTGAAGGTTGAAGGTTGAGGGACTGAATGTTGGGGAGTTGAAGGTTGAAGTTGAAGGTTGAAGGTTGAGGGGTTGAAGGTTAAAGGTTGACGGGTTGAAGGTTGATGGGTTGAAGGTTGAAGTTAGAGGGGTTGAAGGTTGAAGGTTGAGGGCTTGAAAGTTGAAGGTTGGGAAGTTGAACGTTGAAGGTCAAGGGGTTGAATATTGAGGGGTTGAAGGTTGAAGGTTGAAGGGTTGAAGGTTGAAGGTTGCAGGTTGGAGGTTGAAGGTTGAAGGTTGAAGGTTGAAGTTTGAGGCGTTGAACGTTGAAGGTTGAGGGTTAAACGTTGAAGTTTGAGGGGTTGAAAGCTGAAGGTGTAGGGGTTGAAGGTTGAAGGTTGAAGTAGTTGAAAGCTGAAGGTTGAGAAGTTGAAGGTTGGAGGTTGAAGGTTGAGAGGTTGATTGTACAAGGTTGAAGTGTTTAAGATTGATGGTTTAGGAGTTGAAAGTTGAGGGGTTGAAGGTTGAAGGTTGAGGTGTTGGAGGTTGATCGTTGAGGGGTTGAAGGTTGAAGGTTAAGGGGTTGAACATTGAAGGTTGAGGGACTGAAAATTGAAGGTTGAGTTGTTGAAGGTTAAAAATTGAGGGGTTGAAAGTTAAAGATTGATGGGCTGAAGTTTAAAGGTTGAGGGGTCAAAGGTTAAAGGTTGAGGATCTGAAGATTAAAGGTTGAGTGGTTGTAGGTTGAAGGTTGAGGGGTTGAAGTTTGAAGGTTGAGGGGTTGAAGGTTGAAGGTTGAAGGGTAGAAAGTTGAAGGTTGAGGGTTTGAAAGTTAAAGGTTAAGGGGTTAAAGGTCGAAGGTTGAGGGGTTAAAGATAGATGGTTGGGTGGTTGAAGGTTGAAAGTTGAGGGCTTGAAGGATGAAGGTTGAAGGTTGAGTGGTTAAAGGTTGAAGGTTAAGGGGTTGAAGATCGAAGGTTGAGGGGTTAAAGGTTGAAGGTTGAAGGAGTTGAAGGTTGAAGGTTGAAGGGTTGAAGGTTGGAGGTTGAAGGTTGAGGGGTTGAAGGTTGAAGGTTGGAGGAGTTGAAGGTTGAAAGTTGAGGGGTTGAAGGTTAAAGGTTGAAGGTTGAAGGAGTTGAAGGTTGAAGGTTGAGGGGTTGAAGGTTGAAGGTCGAAGGTTGAGGGGTTAAAGGTTGAAGGTTGAAGGAGTTGAAGGTTGAAGGTTGAGGGGTTGAAGGTTGGAGGTTGAAGGTAGAGGGGTTGAGGGTTGAAGGTTGAGGGGTTGAAGGTTAAAGGTTGATGGGTTGAGGGTTGATTAGTTGAAGATTGAAGGTTGAGGGGTTGAAGGTTGAATGGTTGAAGGTTGAAGGTTGAAGGTTGGAGGTTGAAGGTTGAAAGTTGAAGGTTGAAGTTTGAGGCGTTAAAGGTTGAAGGTTGAGGGGTTGAAGGTTGGAGGTAGAAGGTTGAGGGGTTGATTGCAGAAGTTTGAAGTGTTTAAGATTGATGGTTTAGGAGTTGAAGCTTGAGGGGTGGAAGGTTGGGTTGTTGAAGGTTAAAGATTGAGGGGTTGAAAGTTAAAGATTGAGGGGCTGAAGTTTGAAGGTTGAGGGGTTGAAGGTTGAAGGTTGAGGGGTTGATGGTTGTTAGGTTGACGGTTGAAGGTTGAGAGGTTGAAGGTTGAAGGTTGGGGGGTTGAAGGTTGAAGATTGAGGGGCTTAAAATTGAAAGTTAAGAGGTTGAAGGTTGAAGGTTGAGGCGTCGAAGGTCATCAGTTGAGGGTTGAAGAGTTGGAGGTTGAATGTTGAAGGGTTGACGGGTTCAAGGTTGAAGGTTGTGGGGATGAAGGTTGAAGGTTGAGGGGTTGAAGGTTGAAGGTTGAAGGGTTGACCGTTATAGGTTGAAGGTTGAAGTTAGAGGGGTTGAAGGTTGAAGGTTGAGGGCTTGAAGGTTAAAGGTTAAGTAGTTGAAGGTTGAAGGTTGTGGGGATGAGGGTTGAAGGTTGAGGGGTTGAAGGTTGAAGGGTTGACCGTTAAAGGTTGAAAGTTGAAGCTAGAGGGGTTGAAGGTTGAAGGTTGAGGGTTGAGGTTAAAGGTTAAGTGGTTGAAGGTTGAAGGTTGAGGGGTTGAATGTTGAGGGGTTGAAGGTTGAAGGTTGAGGTGTTTAATGTTGGAGGTTTAGGAGTTGCAGGTTGAGGGGTTGATGGTTGAAGGTTGAGAAGTTGAAGGTTGATGGTTGAGGAGTTGAAGGTTGAAGGTTGTGGGGTTGAAGATTGAAAGTTGAGGGACTGAAGATTGAAGGTTGACTGGTTGAAGGTTAAAGGTTGAGCGGTAGAAGGTTTTGGTTGAGGGTTTGAAAGTTGAAGGTTAATGGGTTAAAGGTTGAAAGATGAGGGCTTGAAGGATGAAGGTTGAAGGTTGAGTGGTTAAAGGTTGAATTACAATTACAATTACAATTACAATTACAATTACTATTACAATTACAATTACAATTACAATTACAATTACAATTACAATTACAATTACAATTACAATTACAATTACAATTACAATTACAATTACAATTTCAATTACAATTACAAGTACAATTACAATTACAATTACAAATACAATTACAATTACAATTACAATTACAATTACAATTACAATTACAATTACAATTACAATTACAATTACAATTACCATTACTATTACAATTACAATTACAATATAATTACAATTACAATTACAATTACAATTACAATTACAATTACAATTACAATTACAATTTCAATTACAATTACAATTACAATTACAATTACAATTACGATTACAATTACAATTACAATTACAATTACAATTACAATTACAATTACAATTACAATTACAATTACAATTACAATTACAACTACAATTACAATTACAATTACAATTACAATTACAATTACAATTACAATTACAATTACAATTACAATTACAATTACAATTACAATTACAATTACAATTACAATTACAATTACAATTACAATTACAATTACAATTACAATTACAATTACAATTACAATTACAATTACAATTACAATTACAATTACAATTACAATTACAATTACAATTACAATTACAATTACAATTACAATTACAATTACAATTACAATTACAATTACAATTACAATTACAATTACAATTACAATTACAATTACAATTACAATTACAATTACAATTACAATTACAATTACAATTACAATTACAATTACAATTACAATTACAATTACAATTACAATTACAATTATAGTTACATTTACAATTACAATTACAATTCCCATTACAATTACAATTACAATTACACTTACAATTACAATTACAATTACAATTACAATTACAATTACAATTACAATTACAATTACAATTACAATTACAATTACAATTACAATTACAATTACAATTACAATTACAATTACAATTACAATTACAATTACAATTACAATTACAATTACAATTACAATTACAATTACAATTACAATTACAATTACAATTACAATTACAATTACAATTATAATTACAATTACAATTACAATTACAATTACAATTAAAATTACAATTACAATTACAATTACAATTACAATTACAATTACAATTACAATTACAATTACAATTACACTTACAATTACAATTAAAATTACAATTACAGTTACAATTACAATTACAATTACAATTACAATTACAATTACAATTACAATTACAATTACAATTACAATTACAATTACAATTACAATTACAATTACAATTACAATTACAATTACAATTACAATTACAATTACAATTACAATTACAATTACAATTACAATTACAATTACAATTACAATTACAATTACAATTACAATTACAATTACAATTACAATTACAATTACAATTACAATTACAATTACAATTACAATTACAATTACAATTACAATTACAATTACAATTACAATTACAATTACAATTAGCAATTACAATTACAATTACAAATACAATTACAATTACAATTACAATTACAATTACAATTACAATTACAAATACAATTACAGTTACAATTACAATTACAATTACAATTACAATTACAATTACAATTACAATTACAATTACAATTACAATTACAATTACAATTACAATTACAATTACAATTACAATTACAATTACAATTACAATTACAATTACAATTACAGTTACAATTACAATTACAATTACAATTACAATTACAATTACAATTACATTACAATTACAATTACAATTACAATTACAATTACAATTACAATTACAATTACAATTACAATTACATTACAATTACAATTACAATTACAATTACAATTACAATTACATTACAATTACAATTACAATTACAATTACAATACAATTACAATTACAATTACAATTACAATTACAATTACAATTACAATTACAACTACAATTACAATTACAATTACAAGTACAATTACAATTACAGTTACAATTACATTACAGTTACAATTACAATTACAATTACAATTACAATTACAATTACAATTACAATTACAATTACAATTACAATTAAAATTACTATTACAATTACAATTACAATTAGAATTACAATTACAATTACAATTACAATTACAATTACAATTACAATTACAATTACAATTACAATTACAATTACAATTACAATTACAATTACAATTACAATTACAATTACAATTACAATTACAATTACAATTACAATTACAATTACAATTACAATTACAAGTAGAATTACAATTACAATTACAATTACAATTACAATTACAATTGCAATTACAATTACAATTACAATTACAATTACAATTACAATTACAATTACAATTACAATTACAATTACAATTACAATTACAATTACAATTACAATTACAATTACAATTACAATTACAATTACAATTACAATTACAATTACAATTACAATTACAATTACAATTACAATTACAATTACAATTACAACTACAATTACAATTACCATTACAATTACAGTTACAATTACAATTACATTTACAATTACAATTACAATTACAATTACAATTCCAATTCCAATTACAATTACAATTACAATTACAATTACAATTACAATTACAATTACAATTACAATTACAATTACAATTACAATTACAATTACAATACAATTACAATTACAATTACAATTACAAACACAATTACAATTACAATTACAATTACAATTACAATTACAATTACAATTAAAATTACAATTACAATTACAATTACAATTACAATTACAATTACAATTACAATTACAATTACAATTACAATTACAATTACAATTACAATTACAATTACAATTACTATTACAATTCAATTACAATTACAATTACAATTACAATTACAATTCCAATTACAATTACAATTACAATTACAATTACAATTACAATTACAATTACAATTACAATTACAATTACAATTACAATTACAATTACAATTACAATTACAATTACAATTACAATTACAATTACAATTACAATTACAATTACAATTACAATTACAATTACAATTACAATTACAATTACAATTACAATTACAATTACAATTACAATTACAATTACAATTACAAATACAATTACAATTACAATTACAATTACAATTACAATTACAATTACAATTACAATTACAATTACAATTACAATTACAATTAAAATTACAATTAAAATTACAATTACAATTACAATTACAATTACAATTACAATTACAATTACAATTACAATTACAATTACAATTACAATTACGATTACAATTACAATTACAATTACAATTACAATTACAATTACAATTACAATTACAATTACAATTACAATTACAATTACAATTACAAATACAATTACAATTACAATTACAATTACAATTACAATTACAATTACAATTACAATTACAATTACAATTACAATTACCATTACAATTACAATTACAATTACAATTACAATTACAATTACAACTACAATTACAATTACAATTACAATTACAATTACAATTACAATTACAATTACAGTTACAATTACAATTACAGTTACAATTACAATTACAATTACAATTACAATTACAATTACAATTACAATTACAATTAGAATTACAATTACAATTACAATTACAATTACAATTACAATTACAATTACAGTTACAATTACAATTACAGTTACAATTACAATTACAATTACAATTACAATTACAATAACAATTACAATTACAATTACAATTACAATTACAATTACAATTACAATTAAAATTACTATTACAATTACAATTACAATTAGAATTACAATTACAATTACAATTACAATTACAATTACAATTACAATTACAATTACAATTACAATTACAATTACAATTACAATTACAATTACAATTACAATTACAATTACAATTACAATTACAATTACAATTACAATTACAATTACAATTACAATTACAATTACAATTACAAGTACAATTACAATTACAATTACAATTACAATTACAATTACAATTACAATTACAATTACAATTACAATTACAATTACAAATACAATTACAATTACAATTACAATTACAATTACAATTACAATTACAATTACAATTACAATTACAATTACAATTACAATTACAATTACAATTACAATTACAATTACAATTACAATTACAATTACAATTACAATTACAATTACAATTACAATTACAATTACAATTACAATTACAATTACAATTACAATTACAATTACAATTACAATTACAATTACAATTACAATTACAATTACAATTACAATTACAATTACAATTACAATTACAATTACAATTACAATTACAATTACAATTACAATTACCATTACAATTACA
>CATVIB010000121.1:0-43204 GCA_958336395.1 Ctenicera cuprea
ATCAGCTGATTAACCTGTTATATGTCAATTTCATTAAATGTAATTTGTATTAGTCATCTCTTTGTGGAGGAAGTAACTGTGAGGACTGCTTTGAAGCTGCGCCACAAGGGGCTGTGGCACACAGTAGGCAAGGCAGACACACCCGCATCCTGCATGAAGCAATCGTCAAGACTCCTCTTCTGGTTGCTACGTTCCTTTACAATATGCTTTTAATAGACACTTTAGTGTCTATGCGAATGCTGAATCAACCCAGCATATGGACATATCCATCTTCAGCAAGGGCTGCTATTACGGCACCCTCGCCAAAAACAGCCAAATACTGTGTGCAACTGTCCCGAAAGAACTTCCGACTAGTTGTGAGTATCTTATCTGTACACTGCGCCCTAAAACAACACATGCACAGGATAGGACTTGCGAACAGCCCAAACTGCCGTGCATGCAACGAGGAGGACGAGTCGGCAGAACATGTCCTATGTCATTGCCCAGTTCTCGCAACAACCAGAGGATCCATGCTGGGGGATTTCTGGCACTCCAATTGCGGATATCCTTAAGTACATCCAGAAGGTTGGATGGCTTGGGTGATGTCCAATGTGGAGAGCTCCTGGGGAGGTAGTACAATGGGCCCACCTATTGTGGCCTAAGTGCACGTGAGGTAACGCACACTCCCAATTCCAAATCCAGAATCCAAACGATTTAAACACCAACAATGAGGAAAGTTATGGTTTATTTATCAAATTATTGTTTCTATTAACACTAACTTATAATTCAGTAAATATAATTCTCTGCGCAACATACAATTGTCAATAGTCTTAATGGAAGGTTATTCCTATTGTCATTTAACATGTTTTAAAGTCGAAATTTGTAAAATATAAAAACAAAAAATAATCGATGGTGGGGGTGATTAGACGGTGGTAGAAAGGCCGCACTTGCGGAGATCGACGAGAATCTAAGTGTTTTTAAGCGCGTCTAGATTGAATTATAACACACTTCCTCCCCTCATATTTTTAAGCAGTTGTCTTTTATGATATTTGTTGTTTTGTAGTTGCAACCAATTTTTATTCGTTAAAATTTAAAAATCTATATTGCATTTCCTATAGACCCTTCGTACTTGGCCGTTTTTTGCGGCGAAATACTCAAATAATCTGTTCAGGTAAACTATAACCGCCAACACCGCTGCCACCAAATATAACCGCCAACACCGCTGCCACCAAATACTCCTGCCAATGGTAAGTTATGAAAATCATGAATAACTTTATGTACAAATGTTTTGGGTATAACCATGACATCAGTTTGTCCTTCTCCTTTCTTATAAATAATTCCATCCGTATCTAGATAATAATTGCACTCCTCTTTTTCTTCTTTTATCTGTTCCTGTATATTTTTACACCACTCATCTGTAGCTTGTTCTTCTTTGATTTGAATTCTGTCCCAAATTGGTGAATATTGAGGTTGTTGCGTATTTATAACATTTAATTGCTGCCTTTGTTGTGATGGTAGATAATAAACAACTATTTTTACAGGTGTCTGACAAAATACGAATTTGATCATGTCGCTGACAATTTCCCACTGTAAGCCATCTAAACCACACGCTATTCGTGGCATAGCTAACACTGGATCTTCAAGTCGTCTGACTTGTTTCTTTAAATCGTATAAAGTTTCCCACACGGTAACATACGTTGTTTCTTGAAAATATTTTTTCTTAGTTATAAGATAATATATGTTTCTACCTAATAGTTGTAAGACTGCTACTTCTCCTGTTTTCTTTTTCTGAGCCTTCAATTCTCTTGTTGATCCAAATTTTGTTTTAAACTCCGTTGCTATCCCTTTTCCCATCGCAAAGTCTTCTGATACACAATGTGCCAGTGAATAATTCTCGGGACAAGAGAATAAATCCCCTGTTTCTTCGCTAAACTTATCGTTGATGATTAAGTTAGTTTTCCTGTATTCCAAAAATTGTTTTGCCGTAAAAGTAGGTTCTTCATCTCCTTCGAACATTCTACTTAGAGCGTCTGCATTAGCGTGACACTTCCCACTTCGATGGATTATATCTAATGTATATTCTGAGAGACGAATGGACCATCTCGCCAGACGAGAGCATGGATCGGATAACGATAACAGCCACACTAAAGCTCTATGATCCGTGATAACCGTAAATTTTCTTCCATATAAATAACACCTAAATTGTTGAACTGCAAAGATCACTGCTGCACACTCCTTCTCTGAAACCGAATAATTAAGTTGCGCTTTGTTGAATTTCTTCGAAGCAAACGCGATTGGGCGTTGAAATCCATTATGTTCCTGACTTAAAATCGCTCCCATTCCTATTTTTGATGCATCCGTTTCTACAGTAAATGGTTTGCTGAAGTCTGGATAACACAACACGTTGTCAGACGTTATTGCGTTTTTCAGTGCCTGTACTGCTTCTAAACATTTCTCATCCATCTTAAATTTCACATCTTTTTTCGTCAACTGTGTTAGTGGTTCTGCTATCTCCGCAAATTTTGGAATGAATCGCCTGTACCATCCTACGAGTCCTATAAACTCCCTTACTTTCTTTACACTCGTTGGTACTGGAAACGCTTGAATACTCTTGATCTTTTCTTCATCTGGTTTTACTCCTTCCTTAGATATTACATGTCCTAGATATTGAACTTGTTCTTTTAATAACTTACATTTTGATGGTTTTAATTTAATATTAGCTTTCCGTAGTCTTTCGAAAACCATGGCTAACTTCTCCAAGTGATCCGCTACTCCATTTCCATTATGTATGATGATGTCATCTAAGTACACTAAACAAATGTCTCCTGTTAATCCTGACAAAGTAAAATTCATAAATCTTTGGAATGTTCTCGGAGCATTCGCTAATCCGAAAGGCATCTTCCTATATTGGTAGTGATTATCGAGAGCAGAGAAAGCTGTCTTCGGTATAGATTCACTATCCATATCAATTTGATGATATGCTGATGTAACGTCAAACACACTAAACAGATTCGAGTTTCCTAAATAATCCAATGATTCTGTTAACCTCGGTATAGGGAAAAACTCCTTCTGCGTTACTGCATTCAGTGCTCTGTAATCTATACACATCCTCACTTTCTTCTCTCCATTAGGTAAATTTTTTGTAACTAAAACAATTGGAGCATTCCAAGCTGATGTAGATGGTTCTATTACTTTTGCTCTCAAAAGTTTATCAATTTCTTTCTTTAGTACTTCCCGTTGTGAATATGGAATACTATAATTCTTCTTGTTTATAGGCGTAATGTTGTCTGTAATGATTTTGTGTTGTACTGCTGTTGCACTCGTAAGTACACTTTCCCCCTCGTCAAATACATCCTGATAATGGTTAAGAAGTTCCGTTACTAATTCCTTGGTGTCTTCGTCTAGATGTGATAAATTTATTCCTTTTTCTATCCAATTCTTGTTTTTCACCATTACTGTGTTAATTTGTACTTTGTTCCCACCATTTTGATCTTCGATTATCTCTGGTGCTACTTCGGCTAACGCTACTTGTTGATTCTTCTGAAGAGTAACTTCAAAATCATTTAAATTTATAGCTCGTAACCATACTTCTGGTTCATTCCTAACCAAAGCTCTGGCTACATATACACCATTTATTGTTGTCTCCGTAGGTTCAATTATTAAATCTTGACCTATAATACCCTGCTTAATTGACGCTATAAAAGTAACTTCCGTCCTTGGTGGAATTGGTAAATTTTCTGCTAACTTTACCTTCTTGATTAGATTTTCCTCTTGTTCCTTTGTCCTTGCGTCATTATTTCTTACTTCCGCATTTGTAGTTGTAACTGATGACCCACTTCTCACATTACTGTAACCTGATGACGTGCTTTGATTCCCTGACCTGTCATAACTATCTTGAAGTTGTTGAGTATTTAACCTCTGTTCTACTAAATCTGCATTCTTGTTTGCTCGTATTTCATTACAGGTAACGAAATCAAGTTCTGTACTTGTGTTCATTTTATTATTACACTTTTGTACTTGCACTTTGGCAATTATTTCTTGATTCTGCATTTCTTGCTGCTTTCTGTAGTTCATATTATTTATTAGTGTTTCATATTTATTCCTTGCTTCTAGTTGTCTTCCCTCTAAAAATGTATCCGATGCACTATTATTAGTACCATCTTCTTCACAATAGTTTAGACTCTTATTTATTTCTTGCAATTCTTCTCCCCACTGTTCCTCATCGTCCTCTTGGTAGTTTTGATAACCCGTTTGCTCTTCGCACTGAAATTCTATTTGCTCCTGCAAATAATAAATTGGGATGTCGTAGCCCCATAACCTCAAAATGTTGTCCTTAAAGAAATGAATTACATCGTTGTTAAATAAAAAATCTCTTCCTAAAAGTCCTTGTGCCTCGATTTGTAGTGACTGATCACACACCATAAAATTGTGTGTGCCCAGTTCAATACCTTTTTCAACTCCTACGCCAGCTTCTAGTATACCTAAAGATCGTATTTGGTGTCCGGTTGCGTCCAACAGTTGAATATTGCTGCCATTGTAGACAGATTCTTGATCTACTGCTTCCGCTTTGATTGTCGAGACTGCTGCTCCGGAATCGATAAGAAACTTTACGAGCTTCTCATTTACCCACAGGTATACTATGCATGGAACGTCCGTTGTTAATTTTGATGAAATTTGTGGAATTGAGAGAACAACATTTTTCTGTGATTTTTCTTGTGCGTAGTTTATTGGCCCTCGACTTGGGTTGCAGTCGAAGGTCTGTTGTAGTTTAAAGATTCCCTCTGGGTAACATTAATTCGCTGCTGAAATCCCCGATTGCCTTGCCGGGTTGTATTGTTGGCTGTGTGACCACCATCTCTGTTTTGCCATCTCCCTTGCTGAAAATTAGATGCATGTTGTCCCCAAGTAGGTTTGGGGTTATTTTTCTGCCAATTGTTGGAACGATAACTCTGCAAATTATTATTATTGATATAATTATAGTTTTCACTCCTTGGTTGTGTGAAGTTCCCATTTTGCCAATGCCTGAAACTCGTTCCCGTCTGAACAGGTCTTGAAAATTGCTGATTTTGATAGCCACTTCCGCCGTAAAATTTCTGCCCCTGTTGATTTCTTCCCCACTTTGGATTACCTTGGTTTCTACCAAAATTTTGACTGCCCTGGTTTCTACCAAAATTTTCGTTGCCTTCTCTGTAGTATCGCTCTTGAGAAAACTGCTGCTGTGGTCTAGGTTTCTTCCAACAGTTGCTAGTACTGTGATTAGACATCTTACAGTAGCTACATCCTGTCTTGGAACCAACTGTCATTAACCTTGGGCCTGAAGAAGGATTTGTGAAAGACACTGAATTGCACATTTCATACCGTCTTCCTATCATTTCTGCTTTCTCAATTGTTAAGTTTTCTTCGGCCAACAAAACAGGTGCTATTTGCCTCATTAGCTCTTTTCTCAGCCCTATTCTGAATTGGTTGAGCACTAGGTCCATATATTTCTTCTTTATTCCATCTATTTCCTTGTCTTTTGCCCCTTGTAAATCTTCCTCCAAAACTGCTCTGCCTAACCCATTTAATCTGGTTACGTATGATGCCACATCTTCATCATGCCTCTGGAAACACTTTGAGAGTTTCATTTGCGCCTCTCCTGGTAACCTGATTGGAGTAAACTTGCTTATAAATTTCTGCACAAATTCGTCCAATGATGCTGTTTCCAATGCAGGATCTGAATCGTAATATGCTAAGGCATCCTTTGTGAGACTCAGCTTTATTATCTGTAATGTTTGCTCCTCAGACCAACCATCATATAAAGCCCTGCGCTTTATTTGCCGAAAATATTCTTTTGGTGAACCCTTTCCTGTGTAGGGTTCCATTGTTTTGGCCACCATTCCTGTAGTAGTATACGAAAACATCGGAGGTACTACCGTTGGATTACCTGTTGCCTGATCCTGTCTGTCTGTCCCTGTACCCGCTGGTGGAGGAACCATTGTTACTGCGTTCTAGTAATTTTCTCCTTTTCCAGTTGCTGAAAACCTACTGTCTAAAAAGAAACTGCCTGAAAAACAATAAAAACTGCTCTGCTTATGCGTCCTGGATTTCAAACCAATGATGTCTCCTTGAATGAGCTCGAAAGAAATCAGAACCATCTGGATACTGGATTGCACATTTGCAAATATAACCCAAGTACCGCTGCCACCAGTTGTAACCGTATACCGCTGCCACCAAATATTCCCCAAGTACCGCTGCCACCAAATATAACCGCCAACACGGGCTAGAACACCACAAAGTTTAGAGTTGTTCTCCAGCTACGGGCTGGAACACCAGAAAGTTTGGAGTTGTTCGCTAGCTACGGGCTAGAACACCACAAAGTTTAGAGTTGTTCTCTAGCTACGGGCTAGAACACCACAAAGTTTAGAGTTGTTCTCTAGCTACGGGTTAGAAACATCTCAGAGCTTTAAGTTGAAAGCTCTGAGCTTTGTCAAAGTATTTTATAACAGGAAAATAATTTCTTGTTAATTTAAACCAAAAGTTGTTTAATAATATTAGAAGTGTTAATTAATAATCTTGTGATCAAACTTCCAAGTACGTAAGTTAAATGATATTTTTACATTGTAATTTTTGTGTAATTGTTTGTGTTGGATTTTTATTAATTTATTAATATATTGATTGTTGGATATTTGGTGTTATTATTCATACATTTCTTCCAGTTTAATATTTATTTCAGGGATAAACATATTAAATTATAAATAGCATAATACAAGCAGATCTTGTGCTTAATAAAATCCAATTCAGGTTTTTAATGGGGTTAATAAAAGCCTGTCTTGGTTAATCGACGTTTTCAGGTTGCGCATCTGAGTTGTTAGGGAAAGCTTGAGTATTTCAGGTGTTCGAATCTGAGGGCTCGGTTATAAAACAACCAATAGGAAATTTCGCAGCCTTTTTTCACTGGAAATTGGTTCCTATTGTGATGTAACATGTTTATACTGATTTTAAATTCGAATATCGTACATTAAAAAAAAAAAACATCGATGGTGGGCGTGATCGGTAGGTGGTAAGAAGATCGTGCTTGTGCAAATGAGCTACTCGGCATGTGTACAATACGAATCTAAGGTTATTTTTCGAGCGCATCTATATTGAAGTAGAGCACCCCACCCTACCCTCTACTTTTGAAAGCAGTCGATATCTGTCACAATCTCAGCTTCCGAAATTTTGATGATAACATTACCTTCCTAAGCTACACTCCAATTAGCGAGGAAGGTACAAGCAGTTTATTGTAGCCTGAAACATCAAAATATCACAGTTTTAACCGAAATTTTCTCTAAACCTTTACATAAATAAATTTTATCTTCATATTTTACGATTTTGCACGGAAAGCCGAAGAAAAACATGGTTTTAGTAGAAATATAAATTTACCATCTCTCGATTGTTAATTCATCAACACGTTATCGATTCATTGCAACATACTGTTCGCATTTTGATATAGAAACTGTATCAGTGTGTAGACTTACTGACATATAAAATAAAGTAAATTGAGTGCATTGTAGTCGCCTTACCACTGCTCGAAACACTTGCTTAATATCTATTTTGAATCGTCTGTTAGTGTATATTTGATTTTACCATGTTGAGAGTAAACTTTTGTATAATACTAATTCTTGTATTGATGCGCTGTTTAGTCTTTTTTATGGTTCTTTCTTCAAAATATGTAAGAAATTCGTGTTATTTGCAGTTCGTAAAGAAATACATCTAAGATTACATGAAAGAAAAAAATATTTTGGTAATAAACTAATAATGAGGATTCCATATTAAATAAAAATTAAATTTAAACTGTTATTCTTAATTTGAATATAATCGCTTTTTAAGTAATTTGTTTTCTAGCAAGAGTTTCGACAGAGTGATACCGTGTTCTTCTAGCGTTAGTTAACTGTTTCACAATTTTGTCTATTTTAACAGGGACACTATAATAATCTCGGAAAGGATACTAGGATATGAGCGGAAAACTAAGAATGTGGAATTTCTTTAACATAAAATATCTCTGTTCATATTGAAAATTATAACGGAAATAGTTGTACATCTATTGAAGCTGTACGTATCTAGTAAGTGATGGCTGTTTTGAGAAAAACAAAATTACCATTACATTGTTTCTAATTTAACCGGCTGTGTATATCGTATAGTTTCGGAAATCACTATAGTGTCCTGGTTAAAATACTCTTTATGCCTTCTTAATAAACATACGGCCGACCAGTATTACCTAGGTAGAATGGAACGTTCCAATAATGGCAAATTTGCGTTCCCAATAAAACTTTTCGCAGGGATGTTTTAATACTATCTAAGATGTGCTATATCGAAATTTTTACGTGCGTTATTGCGTTTGCGCAATGCAAGTCTTTAGTTACGCGGCCCCTACGTTGGCTTCAGTTTATGCGTGATAATAAGTGTAATTGCTTGAGTATCATAAAAGAAGTTAAAACTTACGTAGATGCTATTATTAAGTATTTTAAAAACATAAATGTAATTTTAGATTCTAGGCTTAGGAAATCGTGTACTGAGCAATCCGAATTTACAGCAGAAATATTAAATTCAGATACAAGTTCATTATCAGATTCAGATTGCTCTGGTGACAAAAGCAAAATGTCAGAAAAATTCGATTTAAAAACTGCTGCAAGTCTGTTACCGGTTATGGACGGTACAGAAAATATAACAAAACAATTAATTGATGCCATTGAGTTATATGACGCATTATTAGATGATAATGGGAAAAAATTATTAACTACTTACGTATTAAAAACTAGAATTTCAGAAAGTACTAAAATTCGTTTTAAAAATAGTTATCCCTCAAATGCGGAATTAATTACAGATTTAAAATCTAATTGTTTAACCAAAAAATCACTTCATCGCTGTCAGTTAAATTAAGCGCCGTTAGGCAAGGTGGAAAATCTATTGATAATTTTGGTAAAACAGTCGAAGAACTACTTGTAGATTTAACAATTGCTCAAGCTGATGGAAATAACGATGCTTTAAAAATTCTGGGTCGCCAGCTTTGTATCCACGGGTCGTGGTAGCCACGACAGTAAAATAATGAAATAAAATTTTAAACACAAAGCTGTCGATGTGTCCACTGTAATATTTAGCTTAAAATGCCAATTGTCGATGTATCCACGGGTCGTGGCAGCCACGACAGTTAAATAAGAAAATAAAATTTTATTCAACTACTGTCTTTGTGCCCACTGCTAACTTTGTTGGATTTATTAAATATCCTTGCTGTCGATGTATCCACTCGACAAGTTTAGTTAAATTAAGTATTAGGCGATGTGCCCACGATGCGTGGTAACTATGGCAGTTGTTGGCAATATATTACCTAATTAATTAACTATGGTAAACTGTCAATGTGCCCACGATGGTATTTGGACATATTGACGGTTATCCCTGTAACAAAGTTATGTTTTTACTTCGGAATATGGAAGTATTAACGTCATGAAAACTTTCGATATCTAGATTTTAACGGAAATATATGTTTTGGGGCTTAAGGAACCCAAAAAAGTGGCCTAAATAAAAATACCGTTGAATACTACTGTAAGGAAATAGATTTAATCTTGTTCATCAAGTTAGTTTTGAGTTTTGACGTAAAAAAATACATAATTTTATTTTTTTTTTGATTTTCTTCGTGAATTTCTTTTACTTGGATTTTTTTGTGAATGTTTTTAGTTTGAATTTTTTTGCCGTTACCCAAATCAATTATTGGCGTAATGTTACCATGGCCTTCTAAATAAATTTTTTTTTAATAATAAACTTAAAACTAAAACAAACTGCGAAGTGTGATACAACATTGAAATCAGAATAAAAACACTCTGTTTAATTTAAATATGGAAAAAATGCTTGTCCACCCGTAAGAAAATAAAATTGACAGTCGAAAATTAACCATGAAAGCTGTTACATGAAATGTGATAAAAGAAATATATTAAGGGTAAAAAGTGTCTGAATAATGCATTAGCGAGAAACATGTAAAATAAATAATAAAACAGAAAATTGAAAATTAGATATAAGTGAAATAGGCCTATAATTAGAGATTACATGCCTATTTTTTGATTTAAAAATGGGTTTAATATCAGCATACTTAAGGGCGTCAGGCCAGATTGATTTATCAATGCTTATATTTATAATATGAACTAGAGGGTTAACAATAAAATCAGATAAATGTTTAATTGTTTTCATATTAATGTTGTCAACGCCTCCATTTTTCATCTTCATTTTGTCTATTATTTTATTGATATTTGACTTTTGGCGTTATTTTGTATTTGAGAAAAGACAAATCACAACTTATATTTAAAAACTAGTTATCGTCAATTGAAATGGGAATTTTAAGATCTTTTTTACAAAAACTTAAAAAAACGCATTTTAAGCAATATAGTTTAGATATCAACTGACTACATTTTTTTTAACTATTGAGGAATTAAACAAATTTTAATTTATTATATTATTATTTACTTATGTTTGTTTACAGGGTTAAGAAAAACTTATGTTTGGTTCGAAATAACAAGTGACTTGGCTTTTTGAGAAAATTTTCCTGTTTTTCCTGTACTTTTCTAAGTTTTTGTGGTACTTGTTTGGAGTTTCGGTTCTTTTCCATTTTGCTGCGCTAATAAAAAATTTAATACACAGTAAGTAAGAACAGCTTTACTTTAATTTTTAGTTTGTTTTTTTCTTCTTCAACTTCGTTTTCCTTTGCTTTGCTTTCCTCGGTTTCTTTTCCTTCGGCCTTTTTTTCTCAGCTGTTTTTTTCAGACTTTATTTCCGTCGCTTTTTTCCTCGACTTTTTTCTGCTCCCCGTTGTGAAGTTTACGCTTAGACAGTGTAGGAAATTAGGGATAGTTTAGAATTTCCGGAGTTTGTCATTTTAAAATTACCCTGTAAAAGCTACCATTCTTCAATATTTAAATATTTGCATATTTCGTAAATTCATACCTACCTAGAATTGTAAAGAAGGATTACAAGGGGTTCAAGTCGTTACGTCATTAAGCATTACTAGGAATAACCAATGTTGTGAGTTATATGGAGAATTTATAAATTATAAAATAAAACTTAAAGCCTTTCTTCATAAATTTATTATATAGTTAATGCTAAATGCACATTTCGATTACGATGTAACCATCTACAGTAGCAAATAGGGCTGGGACAATAATCGAATATGTAAAATTCCTATGTTTAACCAAGTAAGGAATTATTCCACTGCGATAATCTTAGTTCCGTCAATTTTAAAGAATTTAGGTAAGATACCTCTCAGATTATTAATGCCTTTCCTTTAGTCCCCAGAAAGAACAGAAAAATTAGCCACAGAAATGTTCTCTTTAAAATGATGTAGGTATTTACTGTTTTTTTTTTAGTTAATGCTTTACCTGGAATGTGGGACTATAGTAAATAAATAACCGATTTATTGTAATAATATATTTATTATAACCAAATAAAAATATATGTATATGAAAAAATTGTACTTTTGATTTAGTTTATTTTTTTTAAATTCTAACACGCGATCAACAAAAAGCAAAGTCAAGAAGGCCATGTATGCCTCATTGCTATATTATGTTTATAGTACAGCAGTGCTGCATCCATAGTCTTCTTAGCGTAGTTATTTGTTGAGCATGTTGCTCAATATTTTACAAGGCGAGCTTTTAACGTGGATTTTTATGAGTTTTAATTCGCTAGGTCTTTTTGGGCTAGGAATTTTTATGCAACCCTGTTCGAAACTTCGAAGTTAGAACATTTTGGAAATTTAATTTTACCCCGTTTTTTGTCTATATTTGTGTAATAATATATCACGTTTAAAAAGATTTCAATGTTGCGTTGTTATAAATAGTACTAATTAGCCATGTAGATAATATAGTTCGCTGAACACGTTTCGTACGAAATCTAACTCTGAACAACTTTCTGTACTGCTTAATACCTACTAGTGTACACAGTACATTCTTAAATAGGCGTATGCGTACCGTTGCAGGAAAAAAAACGGAAAAAACTCGGGAAAATAAAACCCCGAAATAAACAGAAAAAAAAACGGAAAAAAACGAAAAAACCGCAAACCTGACACCATTCAGAGATATATATGCACAAGCACATCATTATATTGATGGTGAATTAGTGTTCCATCAAGACAAGAAATCTTGTCTTGATGGCTATTTCTTGTCTTGTCTTGATAATCAAGACAAGAATTTTATTGTTTCTTGTCTTCTTTACTTCTTGATAGTGTATTTCTTGTTTTGAATCAAGAATCTTGCAATTTCTTGATTCTCGGGGATTCCCCGGCCTAATAAACAATAACTGATGACACGACCGTTTAGTGTTGCTTAACAGATTACAGCTGTAGCTCAGCAGTTGTGATTTGTCTTTAGCGTTTTGTTTTATTTTTTTATTTGCAGCTGTTTTTTAGTTTTAGCTTATGTTTTATTACGTGATAAAATTGAAAAATGCAAATGAAAAACAATTTGCAAATGAAGAGCAAATGACAAATTAATAAAAATGGGATAACTTTGACGTTTACTTTGTGACTATTCTGAGTCTGAGTGTCCTTTGTTTTAATTTTGTGATGAGTTCTTTGCTAACCCCGGAAAGATTGATGTGCTTGTTTGTTAGTGAGCTAAAAATTTGTTTAGACTTAATATTTCATTTTTCCATTGCTTTTAATTGGTCAATGGTTTTTCATTGGTCAATTGTTTTTCATTTGTCAATTGTTTTTCATGTGTAACTATGTTTTATCATGTGATAAAACCGAAAAATGCTCATAATTTTTTTATTTTAAAAATTAATTGTAACAAGTTATATCGTTGAAATCAGAAGAAAATAATCTTTTTAATGGCTTCATAGGCAACTATGATTTACATTTAAAAAAACACAACTTTATGATGTAACTCGAAAACAAAAAGCAAAATTAAAAATCTAAAACTTTTATCTAAACAATTTTTTTCTATCTCAAATAATAAGAACACTAGAAGAATTTAAAGAAAATGGTAAATTCTGATTTTTGAAAATAATATTAGTAGGCCATGCATTAAAAAAAACAGCATTAAATAAGGCTTGTAAATCTGCACTACTTTTCCCATTTAACCGTCTTTCTATCTGCTGTAGTTTCCGATATCCCTGTAGTGAACATCAAAAAAACCCACCCTGTATATTATGTACACTACAGGGTCCTGCAACAGTGCGTCGGTCTTCCATATCTCATACACCGTAGCAGAAATAAAAACCTTTCGAGTACAGATTTATATTATGGGTAAATGCGCATTTCTATAAATTATTTGCAAATCTTCACTTAAAAAAATTGTGGCACGCCGAAACTAATTTATTTTTAATGGAATGACCTGTATATTTCTGCATATTTAGAACTTCTCTAGGGAAATTTATTCACACCTAAAATATTAACGCTCTCCAATGTCCAGTTTAGAACCTATAATTTTTTATATTGATTATTGCATTACTCCCAACTTAATAAATACTTATCTATAGAAGTGCAAGAATATAAAAGTGTAGGTATGTAAGCACTGTACTAATAAATAAAAAGCTAATAAATCCAAATTTCTTGACAAGAAATCAAGATTTCTTGACAAGAAACTTGTTTCTTGATAACATTGTCTGGTCTTGAAATCTGGTTGGACATTCTTGTCTTGATTTTTTCTTGAATCAAGACAAGATCAAGTCCTTTTTTAAGTGATACGGATTACACGATTTTTTGGTTTATTGTATTTGCATTAATACTGTAGCTGGTTGCTGCTTGTGAACAACTCTTCCGTTTTAGCATATTTCAAACTACCTGGCTACCCTTTTAAAGGGATGTGACGTAAATGAGTAAGTAACTTAAAAATAACACAATGGTTTCTGGCTTTTCCAGGTACTAGCTACTTACTAATTAACAGCCGTAGTTAATGTAACGTAACTGCCGAAGAACGCGTTGTTGATAATAAAAAGTACCTTTTTTTTCTTAACTTCAAAAATAATTAAAAAGTCTTGCTGATCCTAATAAGGTACTTCAAATAGTTTATCAAACTGGTATAAAGGTTTATAACAATCGGCGTTTGCGTTTATGAATAAATATGTAATCAATTTCAATTTTTTCAAAAGTTCCTGAAAGGCGTCAGAGTAAAATTTGGGAAATTAATAAAAAATAAATTTGTTGCTCCATGCAAGCTCTATCGCCTCAGAAAGTTGTGATTTTTTTTTTCAAATTCACTAAAATTTAATCATTTTATTCAATATTTTCGACGTTTGAAGAAAAAATAGCGTATTTTATTTGGAGTAGAAGTTACTTTTTGGGGCTCATCAAGCCTACTGATTCGCCACAAAAAGTAGCACTTCTACTCCTTATAAAATAATATACTATTTTTACTAATCTCCCAAATTTTACTCTGACGTCTCCCAGAAGTGTTTGAAAAAACGTTTTTGCGCTGTCAACTTTACTTATAAAAATAAAAATACCGTTCAATACTACTGTAAGGAAATAGATTTAATCTTGTTCATCAAGTTAGTTTTGAGTTTTGACGTAAAAAAAATACATAATTTTATTTTTTTTTTTGATTTTCTTCGTGAATATCTTTTACTTGCATTTTTTGTGAATGTTTTTAGTTTGAATTTTTTGGCCGTTACCCAAATCAATTATTGGCGTAATGTTACCATGGCCTTCTAAATAATTTTTTTTAAATAATAAACTTAAAAATAAAACAAACTGCGAAGTGTGATACATCATTGAAATCAGAATAAAAACACTCTGTTTAATTTAAATATGGAAAAAATGCTTGTCCACCCGTAAGAAAATAAAATTGACAGTCGAAAATTAACCGTAAAAGCTGTTACATGAAATGTGATAAAAGAAATATATTAAGGGTAAAAAGTGTCTGAATAATGCATTAGCGAGAAACATGTAAAATAAATAATAAAACTGAAAATTGAAAATTACGTTTATTTTTTATAAGGTTTGTCAAAGCTATGATTAGCTAACTAATCATTCAAACTTATGATTTTTGTTACTCTTAAATATAGAAAGACACTTATAAAATCTAAACTCTGTAGGTCAACCCGTTATGAAACTATTTAAAAGAAACAGGTCGGAGGTCTCCACTTTCGTGGTAATTCCCGGCCATTATGCTTTTTCTAGAAATACAATAAAGGCACCTAGACTGCGGGAACTAAGCCGTAGTCTAGGTAGATAAGCAGCTTCAAGTAAAATTTTTTTTATTACTTGCCCACTTTATTCGAATAATACCAGTACCTGAACAAGTGAACATGCAGTGATTTTTATAACTTGTTCCTTGCAGCTACCGAGTTTTAGAATTAGTAGCTATCAAATTAAAAGAAAGATATAAAGATTTGCAACGATTTTGGTATTTTATAAATATTTTAAATAAATTATCTGTGAAATTATATTTCTATAATAATAATAATAATATTTAATAATAATAATAATATTTTTTATTTAATACGTAAGTCACTATTACATGTAAGTGAATGTATTCGTCAAAAAATAACGTGAAACATAAAAATGTACATAACTTACAAAAATACATAGCTACAGCCTAAGACATAATAATTATTTTTAAAAGTTTGCCACAATTATACAAATTCTTGTAAAGAATAGCAACATTTTTCTATTAGAAATAGTTTAACAGTTTTTTTGAATAAGATAACATTTTTGATGCTTTTTATGTATGTAGGCAAACTATTGTACACTTTCAGACCTAGATAGTTTGGTGAATTCTTAATTAATGTAAGCTTGGTTAAGGGTATATGAAAATCAAGTTTTTGTCTTGTATTTATCTGATGTACTGCTTCGTTTGCGGAAAATTTAAATTTGTTGTTGTGTACGTACACGCAAAGTTCCATTATGAATATACTAGTTAAAGTTAGAATCTTATACGATTTAAATATCTCTCTACAAGAGCAAGTGTTTGCAACACCGGCAATGCATCTGATAATTTTCTTTTGACATATAAAAACTTTTGAAGACAAACTTGAATCTCCCCAAAAACAAACACCATATCTCAGTCTACTATCAACTTGAGCATGATATAAGTTTAGGAGTTGCTGCTTTGTTAATACTGTCTTAAGATTTCTCTATGCCAACAGGTAGTGGGTAATTAAGCGGCATTACATCACTTGCAATCAGGTGCCGCCGCCGGTCTTTACTGCCTACTGCGTCTATTGTGTTTACGCGTGAGAATCCCCAAACATCTGTTCTGCAAGTTATAAAACCAATAGTTTTGAAAATTCCCAGAAAGTACACAAAATTTATTTATGTTTATGAAACGTTGTACGAGAACTGTAGGTAAAAACATCAAACTGTGTTCAACAAAGAAAATATTGCCAAAAAACAGGTCACATGGTTTTACTAAAATTTTCCGGGTTAATTAATTTGCAAGATGGTACACTTACGTCCGGTTTTACTAAACTTTTTAGCCAGCAGTTAAATATTTGATTATTGATTAACATGAACCAATGATTAGTTAGTTAATCGTTAACAGGGTTGAAAAGAATCGTTTTATTATATTAAAACTAAAAAAACAAATGTTTTTTTATGTGGCTAATTAAACCCAAATAAGAAAAAAGAACCGCCTAAACTTCCGGTGTATTCAACTGCACGCAAACAGATAATTCTAACTAATGGATTTCTTTAATTTCTTAAACAATATCAGTTTTATATCAGTACGTGTTAAAACCGTATATCAGAAATAGAAGACGTTCAACTAATGTTAAGCGAACCAGGAAATACTTTGTTGGTGATAAATAATTACCAATTTTATAAATCTCGTGAACTTACAGTCCATCAGAACTGTACTGGCGCTTCACAGTGCAGTGTGAAAGTGGTGGGCAGAAACAGTGCCGGCGGTAAAGAACGCCGCGGAAAAAAGTGTTGGTTGATAAAATTTCTCTCGCAATTCTGCAAAAGTATATAATGCCGTTTAAATAAATGTTATTTCAAGAAAATCAGAAGATCGTAATTACGAAACTGAGCCCATTTTTATATTATATTTGACAATAAATTAAATGACTTAATTTATTACATATTCTTTCATGTATACGCAAGACAGGAAGGTGATTCGATCAATCTGCGGTCTTATGGTGAAGAGTAACTTGCGTGCAGTTCGGTAGTGTTATTAACAGAGATTAAAGTGACTCAGGATTATCGCCATTAATTGGCTGCCTCGAGTGCAGCCTAATACAATTATTTCCAAATTTAAAATAAGACACGGAAACTAAATAACATGAATTCAGAAAATAGTATTATTTAAAGAATATCATGTTTTGCAACTATAATTTAAAGTTTTTACATTTTAACAAACCCCCTAAATTTTCGACCGACAACGTATGGATATAAACGGTTATTTTATTCTGCTATACACTCTTTTAAAAAAACAATTCCAGGAAGGACCACAAGCAGCCGACAAGCTAAGACTATCAATGCTAAAACAAATAATTAAAATGCGTTGGTCCGCTTTTTTTACAGCATTTTATCTATTTTTGTATTAAAGGATTTTTTATGACATTTTCAGCAGGTTCGTTATCAAAACTTTTTTCTTAGATTCAAAATCTTCATTTACAGGAGACAAATTTAGCAGCTTTTAAAATACAACTTGCGAGCCCGCCACCGCACCGTGTGCTACGTCAAACCTCATTTTGTACGTTAACTGATATTACAATAATAAGAAATTTTTATAAATAAGAAGAGATTAGTACACATAATAAAATAACTTAAATACAGTAATAAGTATCTCCGCTTGACGCAGGTAGCATTAGGTTAAGTTAAAGTTAAGGTATCGATTACCTAAAAAGTAAATTCCCATGTAATCATAGTTTCTTGGGGTTCGCTGGTATATTAAAAATGTAGGCAACCATTTATACATATAACACAACATTAGAATCTTCGAAAACATAATTTTATTACAAAGAAAGCAAGAAACTGGGGTTGTTACGACGCACTGTGGACTATTCGCCAAAGGCCTATTTTAACTAAAAGTTGCAAGTGGATACATCGACAGCAAGTACATTTAATAAATACAACAACGTTAGCAGTGGGCACAACGACAGTAGTTAAATAAAATTTTATTTTCTTATTTAACTGTCGTGGCTACCACGACCCGTGGATACATCGACAATTGTCATTTTATGCTAAATATTACAGTGGGCACATCGACAAAATTATTTTTAAAATTTTATTTCAGTATTTTACTGTCGTGGCTACCACGACTCGTGGATACAAAGCAGCGTCCCCAAAATTCTGACAGATGTTAACGAAAAAATTGCTGTTAATACTTTTGCTAATGGTTTGCAAAATTCTGAATTGCGTACCATCATTAAAGCGCGCAATTATTCAAAATTAAGTGAAGCTATCCGTGGAGCCAAAGATGAAGAAATACCTAGACAGGATACATCGCAGAAATTTTCAACGAAATAATTACAATAATAATCGTGGAAATTTTAATTTCAAATTTTCTAATCAAAACAATCGTAGACAATTTTCAAATAATTTTTCTAGAGGTCGAAGTAATAATAATAGAGGTAGCTACAAACCCTCTTTCAGAGAAAAAAATAAATATAACGGCCCTAACACCAATTTTAGAAATAATAGCAGTCAAAGAAATTTTTATGTAGGAAACGAGGAACCACTCTTCTCAATCAACTCCGGCTGTCGAATTTCTTCAGGCCCTAAATCGACATAATGAAGACATTAATAATCCCGTAATTTTAAATTTAAATAATGGTTTAAATATTATACGAATGAAATATGGTGGGAAAGAGTTAATATTTTTGTTAGATACAGGTACATCTGTAAGTGTTATTTTTAAGATTTATTTAAATGAAAATGAAGTAATTAATTTTTCAAAGAAAATTAAAAAAAAGGAATCTCAGGATCTACCATTTCGCAAGGTTCAGCAAATATTTCTTTAAAGGTAAACAATACAAATGTGTGTCATACGTTTCTAATTACAAACAGTTTTGCACATGATATGCAAGGAGTCATTGGCTCAGATTTTTTAGCAAGTATTCTGCTACTCTAGATTATGAAAAGTTTGTATTTTCTTTTTGGATAAATAAAATAAAAATTACGGTACCTATGCGATCTAAATACGAAATTTTTACTACAATTCCAGCGCGATGCGAAGTAATTAAATACTGTTGGGTTGACATTAACGAAGATTGCATTGTTTTGCCAGAAGAATTAGGGGAAGGAATTGTTGTGGCAGGAGTTTTAGCTACACCAAATAGTAATATTATACCGGTTATAATACTTAATGTTAGAGACAAAGAAATTAAACTTAGAAATTTTAAGCCGAGAATAGAAAAATTTAATGACTATCAAATACTTGAATTCAGCAAAAATAATGTAGCATCAATTAATCGCGTAGACAAACTGTTAGAATTAATAAAAACAAATCATTTAAACACAGACGAGATACATTCACTCCAAAGAGTATGTGCTAAATATGCTGACGTATTTCATTTGGAAAACCACAAGTTAACAACTAATATTTGTAAACAAAGTATACATTTAAAACAAGGATCTAAACCTGTTTATGTAAAACCTTATCGTATACCGCAAACACAAAAAATAGAAGTACATACGCAAGTTGATCAAATGTTGAAAGACGGCGTCATTGAAAAGCGCGATCGGAATGGTCAGCACCAATTTTAATTGTTCCGAAAAAAATAGATCAAGGAGGTGTTAAAAAGTTTCGAGTCGTCCTTGACTATAGATTGCTAAACCAACAAATTGAAAATGACAAATTTCCATTACCAAACATTACGGAAATTTTAGATTCCTTATCCGGCGCTATGTATTTTTCACATCTCGATTTATCACAAGGATATTATCAAATTGAATTAGATCCTGCTAGCCGACCATATACAGCTTTTACAACAGACCGTGGAATGTTCCAAATGACTAGGCTTCCAATGGGGTTAAAAATTAGTCCTAGTGCATTTTCTCGTGCAATGACAATTGCAATGGCTGGTTTAAATTACGAAAGTTGCTTTATTTATTTAGACGATTTAATTGTGTTTGGCAATAATTTAACAAATCATAATAGAAATCTTACAAAAGTTTTGCAAAGATTACGAGACGTAAATTTAAAATTAAACCCTAATAAATGTGAATTTTTAAAGAAAGAAATTTTATATTTAGGTCATATAATTTCGGTTAATGGAGTTGCTCAAGACCCTGAAAAAATTCAGTCCATTCAGCAATATCCAATACCAAAAGACTCAAATGAAACTAAGCGATTTGTTGCATTTGCAAATTATTATAGGAAATACATCAAAAATTTGCAGACATTGCCCATCCCTTAAATAACTTGACAAGAAAAGGTGTTCCATTTACATGGACTAAAGAGTGCCAAAAAGCGTTAGAAACACTGAAAAATTCTTTCATAAAACCCCCTATATTGCAATATCCTAATTTTGCTCCAGATAACACTTTTATTTTGAAAATCGATGCTTCAGGCTATTCTGTAGGAGCAGTGCTCTCAAATAGAGACGATAAACCTATTGCTTTCGCAAGTCGTTCTCTTAACAAATCTAAAAAAAATTACAGCACCATAGAGAAAGAACTTTTAGCTATAGTGTGGGCAGTAAAACGTTTTAGACCGTATTTATATGGGCGCAAATTTATTATTTTTTACAGACCATAGACCATTAATTTATCTTTTTGGAATGACTAATCCCTCAAGTAGGTTAACTAAATTTAGGTTAGTGCTCGAGGAGTATGATTTCACAATTAATTACATAAAGGGTAAAGATAACGTTACAGCGGATGCTTTATCGCGAATTGAATATTCTTCGGACGAGCTTAAAAACATGAATACTGCTGTATGCGAAACAATATATGCAATAACAAGAGCACAGAGTAGGAAAATAAAAGAAACCGTCAATGGGAGTTTTAAATCGGATCTATACGAAAGGCTTGATCCCTGGAGTCGTGGAGCTTTTAAAACGTCCTAAAGACTCTTTCGAACTACGTATAATTTCAGACAAAGACTTTGATAAAATGATTAAAAGTAAACATTACGATTATAAAGTAGGGAGACTGATATGTATAAAGAATTCACAAATAATTTATATAAAACAGGATGCTCGATCGACATTAGCGCTAGACGCACTGTTGAGAGACCTGAAAAATATTTGTGTAAAGTACGATATTCCGGAATTAGTTATAATTAAAAATGAAAAATGCGCGCGCTTACTAAATGAAATTTTAAAGGGTACCCACGAAATAAGAAATGCTAGCATAAAAATATCAATTATTAAAGATATTCAAACTATATCAGATCTCGATATTAGACAACTTGTATTAAACGATTTCCACATGTTACCAACGGGAGGACATGCAGGAATCAATCGTATGTATAATAACATTAAAGAATATTATTTTTGGACAGGTTTACGAAAAGATGTCGAAAAATTTGTAAAAAATTAGAATGACTGTCAACGTTATAAGCATTACAAACCCAATATAGAACCAATGTCAATTACAACTACAGCTTCAACTGCATTTCAAAAATTTTTTTTAGATATCGTAGGTCCAATAGAAACCGATACGAACAACAAACGGTATATTTTAACATTACAATGTGAATTAAGTAAATTTGTAGAAGGTTATCCATTAGAAAATAAAGAAGCTACAACAGCTGCCAAAGCTTTCGTAGAAAATTTTATTTGAAGGTACGGTATTCCTGACGAAATTGTTTGTGATCAGGGTACAGAATTTTTGAATTCCACATTAGGAGAAACATGCAAACTATTACAAATTAAACAACTAAAATCTACAGCTTATCATCATGAAACTTTAGGTTCTCTTGAAAATTCTCATAAATGCTTAGGAGCTTACCTAAGCATACAAATTGCTAAAAATCCAGATACGTGGAGTTTTTGGATACCTTACTGGTGCATACACAAACAAAGTACACGCCTCATGAATTGGTTTTCGGAAAAGCAGTTAGATTGCCTTCAAATATTTCTAATCATATTGTTCCACTTTACAATTTTGACAACTATCCGTTAGAGCTAAAATATCGCTTACAACAAGCATGTAATGATGCTCATAATAACCTAATGGTTTCAAAAGTAAAAAGAAAACAAAGATATGATGTAAAAAGTAGTTCTGTAAGTTATAATGTAGGAGATAAGGTATTATTAAGAAATAATTCGGGAAATAAAACCGAACCTTTGTATAAAGGACCATATGTAGTTATAGAAGAGAGGCCTCCAAATATAGTTTTAAGTATAGATAATAAGATTATAGAATGTCATAAAAATAGAGTTAAGTTATATTATGAAGAAAATTAACGAAAAAAAAAGAAAGAAAACTGAAAAAAATTTTCCATTCTAATTCAAATGAAAAAATATTTTTTTCTTTCGGTGGGTGATGTAATGGTAAATGAATCAAATAATATTTTAAATTGTTTTCTATGTTAATTTATTAATTAACATTCAGCGAATACTTCGTTGGTTCGTTCGCCTTACAAAGCCCACCATAATGTGCAATACTGCTTATTCTGTTTAATAAGCACATAACTAATAAGTAACTTTGTATTAAATATATGGAATTTGGATTATTCATGTTTGTGCATTGTTGGAATAAAGATGTAGTTTGGAACATGTATTGTTTGATTTCTAAACGAACCCTATGACCCTAATCGGGTCATTACAACATTGATTGTGGTGGTAAAATAATGGAACAACAATTAAGAATCTGGCAAAATAGTAAGAGCAACAATCTATTCATCTGTTTTCAGCGCTTTATTATTTTTATGTTTATACTTTAATTTTTTAGTAACTTTATCCGTAACAACGCCTTCTTATCGGAACCGCCATTACTACTACCACCACCACCACCACCACCACCAAAACATACATATTAAAAAGATATCGATACAGCAATAATTATTTATGCTGTATCTTATATTATGATTTAAAAAATATTGTGAAATGTTTGTGGAAGCAGGATTTAGTTCTTAGAATGGAATTTAATAAAGCCTTTAATAAAGATGCGTTCTAAAACATATTCTAAACAAAACGATTCTAACAGTCTCCATGGTTTGCTTTAATGCGGATGATTAGGATGAATTTTTAACATTGGGAAATGATTTTGTGCATTATTTCTTTCATTCAAGATTGTATGATGATCCTACAGAAGCGCTTGGGAAAACAATCAATGATATTTCTCTAACGTTTAACTATAACAGTGAGGTAACTAAAAATGGGCGAAACAGGTCGCTGGTACTTTCCCATACTTTTTACGTTTTAAATGTTCGCGCGCCAATAATTGAGTAAATAACATTGTTTTTAACAAAAATTAAAGCAAAGAAAAATAGTAACGCCCCAGCGGTAATTTGAACTTGCGATAGTCCGTGCAATATGATATCGTGTACCGTATAAGAATAGTGCTATGATAATTTCGGCTACTTGCATAGGATAGAAACACGGTAATCAACCGCGCCTTGCAGCGAATTAGATGCGTTTCGGACTTCGAACCAAAATTGCCGTAAAAGCTTTGTTTTAAAAGTTATCAAAAATATGCAAAAAAATCTATTTTTAACTAAAGCTAATTGATAGCCGTAATTAAAATCACATAACTTTCCGAAAATGCGTTGTGGAAATTAAAAAGTATAGTTTTTCCCTAATTTTTAATATGGCTGAAAACTCTTGTTAGTCCTAACAAACTACTGTAAACAGGCTGTCAAACTGCCTAAAGTTTATACCAATTCGGGTTTGCGTTTTTGAATAAATAATTAATCAATTTCAAAATTTTCAAATATTCCTGGAGGGCGTCAGAGTAACATTAAAGAAATAAATAAAAAAAATGTAGTTCGTTGCAAGCTCTACTGGCTCAGAGAGTTTTACAAAAATGGCTTGGCCAGTTTTTAAGAAGTAATTTTTTTAATATGTCCAAAACTTTGAGTAGCTGGTATATTTACAATTTTCATATTTCCAAATATATTTTTACATCACTTGATTATACTTATTAAGGGCTATCGCATAATACGACAATTTGAATAGATTAAATATTTTGTTTTTGAGTAATCAAGCATTAAATTTAAAATTTTCAAAAATTCGTAGCGACCTTTTTTTTAAAGATACAGCATTTGAAAACAAAGCATTAGATTTATCTTTAAACGCATTACAACGCTGTGTATTAAAAATTTGAAAAAAGTTTCTAACAGGCTCAAAAAATTAAATATTAACGTAGCTATGCACAATCCGAACAAACTCCATAAACATCTGGTAAACAATAAGGACACAATAAAAAAATATTTAAAAAATGGTATCTATCAAATAGACTGTTCTAATTGTGATGCAATATATATAGGACAAACTGGCCGCAGTTTTACTACAAGAATTAAAGAACACATTAGATCAATTAAATATAATCATAAATCAACCGGCATTTCCCAACATTGTATTACAAACAATCATTTTTTCAAACCAACAGATACAAAAATTTTACACGTAGAAAACAAGGGCAAACGTTTAAATAAATTGGAAAATTTAGAAATTAAAAAGGCAATAAATAATAATAAAAATATAGTTAACGACCACACCGATTTAGGCAATTCACCGCTCCTTGACCTACAATATACAAAGCATAAAAACACATGTGGTAACACTTAGAGTCAAGGCGGCGAGGCAAAATTCCGGAAATGGGAGGGTAGTATTGTACATCTTTAAGTTTTAGTTTTAGTATTAGTTTAGTTTGATTTTAAACTCCTGACGATGACCGTGAAGGTTGAAACTTAAGTCGAGTTAATAAATACCAACAAATTGTGAAACAATAACCAAGAGTTTTATTATTATATTATTTTATTAATAATCTATTAATTTTTAATAGTTTGAAAAAAGTGTTTATAATATAATTCATATTAAAAACCAGATCAAATTTTCGTTTCCAGTTCCGATTGAAGATCTTAAAAAGAACTACCTGCAACTAGAAAACTTGTACATACCAAATCTTATAAAAAGCAGGCAAGGGGTTCCAGAAATATAGGAAAACGAACGCACCCACCCACAGATTAACATTCTTTAAAAACCATTTTCTGGGTTCTTTGGACCCCAAAACTCGTATTTCCGTTAAAATCTGAAATTCGAAAATTTGCATGACATCATAATTTTCCTTAGTTATATAGAAGTATTGGAAAGTAAAAAGCTGTTAACCGTTAGCAATTACCTTAGTGATAATTATGTTACATTAGATAAGAAGGATATTGATAAATTGTTGGAATTATCTCCGATAATTAATTGTAGAATGAGCCTTCTTAACTCTCATAAGCTGTATAATTATTTTATAAGAGTAGTGTGCGCATTCCTTCCGTATAACAATATCAACACTACCGATCGTTATCTAGTTTGTGCAATTGTACGATATTCGACGACTGTTAAATATTGAGCGTAAACAGCTGGACACGTGGGAACGCAAAATATTAAGAAAGATATATGGGCCGGTGAATGAAAGCGGATTGTGGCGTGTTTTAACAAATAGTGAAATCAGAGCACGGTATGGGGAAGCAAGCATATCCAAAGATATTAAAAGCATGCGGGTAAGATGGCTGGGGCACGTCGAGCGGATGCAATCAACAAGAGGTCCAAAAAAGGCACTGCAAAATATACCGGAAGGTAGGAGAAGCAGGGGTAGACCAAGATTAAGATGGAAGGAAGAAGTAGAAAAAGATCTAAGGGCAATAGGAGTCACCCAATGGAGACAGAAGGCAGCCGACCGAAAAGAGTGGAGAAGAATTGTAAACGAAGTCAAGAATGGAGAAGAGTAAATAGCAAGAAACCCCCCCCCCCCTTTGGCAACCCTGTCAAAGGTTAAGGCGCGAGTGACGACCGCATCTTGTAAAACTGCAGTCTAGAAACCCCTCTTGGGAGGCCATGGTCCCTTGTGGACTGTAGCGCCGTGGAGTAAGTAAGTAAGTAAGTAAGTTAAATAGTAACTTATATACAGGTGTAATTAACATATATTGTATGCTAGAGATTCTTGAATATTATTCTAAACAAGTATTTGCAGCAATAATTTTCTGCCAACAGAATGCCTGAAATCGTTTTCCGCTGTACCTAACAACAAAACAATAAAATTATAGCATATAAGAAAGCAAACATTACATTTTACATGTTAGTTATCAAGATGAATTTAACAGCAGTGTTCGTGTTATTATCATGTGTATCACTTTTTGATAAGGAATTATATACATATAAGTTTCTTCAAACATCAGAAGTTTTTAAACGTTTATGCAGAACTGTGTACGAATAGTCAATACAATTTACTTTCGGCTTAGACCGCGTCGTCATTTGGGAACTACACCCACCATAATCAGGTAAGGACCGACCTGTAGCTTGTCTGCCTTAACAACATTTGCTCTAGAAGTCTGAGCAATATTTGTTCGTACGCCTAAACAGGGCCGTGTGCTTAGCTTATTTAAACCTTGGGGCGGACAACGATTTGCTCTTAATGTATTTTGTTTGCCAAGACAATAATACTTAATCGGCTTATGCCTGTTAGCTGTTTGTGAAACCATACAAACTAACGTTTCGCAAGACATTGCAGCTTGCATCTTAAGAGTGAATAGAACACTGAATTCAACTCCGGGAAGCGGAGGTATTTAAACCTCTTTGAGCCAGTCGAGCAGAACGGCGGAGTTCTGGTTGGCTGTCACCGTTGGGCAAAGACGGATCCGGTGGAGCGTGATCGATGATGTTTAGGAGTCCTCAGAGGATAAACTACCGGAGTCCAAGCTTTACTGAGTCTAAAACCATCCTCCCTGTTTATGTTGTCAGGTTGTTTCTCAATTTCAATTGCTTCATTGAGAAACAACCTCGCTATCGCAAACTATCCAATCAAGATTGCTCAGCAATTGAACTATCATGAATTCGCATAAATCAAAAGATATTTGCGCTTATAGACGATGCATACACATTACTCTCTTAATCGCGTAATTTGCGTTTCAGTACAGTACTCGCTATTCCGATCTACTCAATCAAGATTGCTCAGCAACTGCGCTCTCATCGAATCAACACCAATTCCTGCCTAATATTTAAAATAACTTTCTTGTAATCTTCAGCAAAACCTAATAATCTGCTTAGCGGTATGCAAACGTTGAAATTCCCATTCAAATCAACTGTTGTGTTTTTCCCGTTTGGAAACCATCCAGAATTTTCAAGCATCCTACTATCATTAGGGGTGTCTGATGCATATCCTTTCATGGTGGATGTTAACCCAAGCTTTGTTGTAGCATCAATTTTAACCCCATTCATTTCATATCGAGCTTCGCTAAACAGAAATGTGGGACCATTATTTATGAATGTAGTGGTTAGTTCTTTAACTGGTGGTGTACCAACTTCTCTTATTGGCGGGTTACCATCTTTATTTTTTAACCTCCCCTCCATATATAGATAACTCTGACTTGGTAAAGTACTCATACCTTCATGTATTGGAAAACGAATCTCATCATTGTTTCCGAATCGCGTAGTATAAGGTTGATGTGTATGTATTTCAGCATTTACGATGGAATTGTCCACGTACACTTTTTCACTAACATTTAGTATACTCATTGTAATAAAGTAAGTCCGAGAGATCGCAAAAACAGCTTATTGTTCTGTGTTAATCGCTTAACCGGTCGTTGACTACTACATTTTTTAGAGTTAGAGCAACGCCTTTTATACCATTCGGAGGAGGAACAACACACCCCTTTAGATAATTCGAGTTATATCGAAACACCATTATAAACACGTTTCAGATGTAGTCCTATCGTGACCGTTTCTTCTCTAAAATTGACGAGATCACCATCTTGATCTACTATTTTAAGCGTTATGTCTGTCAACGTATTTACATTAATTGGAAGATAAATTACGTGGTCCGGACTTTCAATTATTTTGTAGCCTGGAGGCACGCTTGGGAAAAATTGATGAATAACGTGAGAAGCTTGTCCGTTTTTATAGTTGCCCGTTGTTATGTTACATTCAATCAATAATGAGTTGACCTTTACAATACTTGTAATATAATCAGAATCCTGTTTAGAATTAGCCGGAATTTTTTTTTTCTTAAACCCTAAAAGCGGTCCTATGGAGTTCGCAACGTCAAAATCTACTTCCCCTGAAGTTTTAATCTTGGTTTTCAAAGTATTATTATTTGGCATCAATTCCACACTTTCATGAGTTGATTGATCCAATTTAGAATTGATAAAGGTATTCAACTCCGATATCTCATAACTTCCTTCGTCCACGGTTATTAATCTATTTTTGAACAAGAATTGATTATTAGTTGACGTCACATTTGGCATACTATTATAAGTTTCAAAAGATGTTAAACCCATAACATATTCCGCATCAGGATCGAGAATAATGGGAGGATTAAAATTAGCAGTTAAAACGGATGCTTTATCCGACAATGTAAATGTGATGGACATATCGCCACGAAATTTGGATAAGCACTAACACAAAACATTGTCGACCATATGTATATAGGAACCGCAGTACTAGATGTCCACAGTTGTAAGAATTTAATGTTTGCAATTTATCGTAATTATATTTAATGTTATTCCCGCTACCGTCACTCCGAAAGTAATGTGTCAGCTCTAGAGGAGGTTTTAATTGTCCTATACTATCGAAATATATTATTTTATTACGACGTTTGACATATGCAGTCCAATGTGTACCTTCCCCAATTTTTTCATCAAGATTTACGATTCCACTTTCCGTATCATAAATTTTTGAAGGTAAATTGTCTCGCATATATATCCCCCTGAAATGTGGAATTTTTAATTTTTTAACGTAACGCATTAAATCGATATTTGTTAATGCTCTGTGTGGTAGCTTCAACGGGAGTTTTTTTGATAAGGAGTTAAATACAATCCAAGTCCTTTCTTATAAGGTTTTAAATATAAACCTTTTCCAACAGCAGCAGCTTCCATAGATCGATTGTGTCTCTCCGTTCTTGCAAAGTCTTAGCCGCCGCTTTAGAATCACTAACAGCTTTTGCAACACCAGCAGCACCACCAGCTAAAGATCCTAGAGCACCCAACGCTGCAAATATGGGTATAAGAGGTAAAATACCTCCTGTTTTAGGAATAGGAATCACTCTCTGCTTCGGAGACGCAATTTTCTTTTTTTTAAGAGAAGTTAACGCGATTTTAGCAGTATTCAACAAATTAGAAGTAACGCCTCCTCCGATACTTTTTCGAGCTACCGTAACAGCATTCTTAAAACTAATAGCTCTCCCGGAATACTTTCTTTCGCTTTTTTTACGGCGTTTAACACCCATTCCTAATTTAGTTTTTCCCTTCATAATACCGCTTATAGTTAATGCAGCTGCTTTTTCACCAAACGTTGCGTCGATAGATTTAAATCGTTCCCACGCCTTCTCTCCTAATATGTTATCAGCCTTGTGACGTTCTTCGATTTTATTGGAGGCAGCGTAACTAATATCGTGTTTTTTGCAAGCCTCATCCAAAGGGTTAATTCCTTTATCACCTCTAGCGAGTCTTTTAGTCAAACGAGTACCTGGTCCACAGAAACGGTATCCGGGTAAATGTAATTCCACAGGCAATTTATTGATGAGGGTGTTAATCAATCCACCACCTGTTCTTCCAACCGCTCGACGTCGACTGAAGTTATTGGAATACCGACGTTTCATTATTAACCTGTCCTTAACAACTATCGAAAAGCGACTAATACAATTTATAGAAAAGTGGGAATATATGTATGCAACTGCAGTAACAGAATGGATGAGATTCGGATCACATCGCAAAACCAAACTTTACCAATAAAAAATCATGACTCAAACAATGCAATAAAACAGTATCGGAAACATGGTGTTTTACTAGGTGGTTGCAAACGAGGTCTTATTGTAGGCGGAAGCGGAAGTGGAAAAACTAATGTTATTATCAGTTTGCTGGAAGATCCCAATGGTTTACGATTCGAAAACGTTTATTTATACTCTAAGACTTTGTACCAACCAAAATATGATTACCTAAGGAAACTTTTAGAACCCATAAGTGGTTTAGGTTATTATGAATACGAAGAAGGTTCGGAAATTATTTCACCCAACGAAGCCAAAACAAACTCAGTTATTATTTTCGATGATGTTGTGTGTGATAATCAGAGTATAATTAGAGATTATTATTGTTTCGGTCGACATAAGAATAACGATTGCTTTTATCTGTGTCAAACTTATTCAAAAATCCCTAAGCAACTTATAAGGGATAATGCAAATTTAATAGTTATTTTTAAACAGGATATTACTAATCTAAAACATATATACGACGAACACGTCAGTTTAGACAATATATCGTTCGAACAATTTAAGAAGCTATGTAGACACTGTTGGGATGTTGAGTTTGGATTTTTGGTGATAGATAAAGACTTTGAAAAGAATTCCGGCCGTTATCGAAAGGGTTTCGATCGTTTCATTAGTATATAAATATTCAAGCTATTGTATGCTCAAGTTAGTTACCATGGATAAGCGTGTGGCGGAGGAGTTGATTAAAGCTAGAAAAGCCGTGAAGAAAAAATTTAAAAGTCTTAAGAGCGATTCCACACAATCAGAGCTGGAGTTACATAAAAAATTTTAACCCATCGCTCAACCGTTGAAAGAGTTGATAACCAGTTTAAAATCTGGAAGTTTACATCCCAAACTAGAACCTCCCCAAATTAAACTATCTCCGCTAATTAAACGATCTCCTAAAAAATCTCCCACCGTATCAGACACTCCAAAAGAGAATATTCTAGAAGAAACACAGGAAAACAGTGATGTAGCACGCGAACTTAGTTTTCTGGATACAGAAGTGGTTGCAGAACACGATCCTATACCAATGTTAGAGGATTTAAGACATGAACTGTCAATTGCAGGAACAACTCCAGCATTCGAGAAATATTTGGATCAATATAAAGGACTAGCTAAAATGTACGTGGAAGATATGTTTAGAGATGCGGAAAACGACTTCGATCACCATTACGGTGTACGTTATATTCCGGAGCTGGATAGATTTGAAATAGGAAATTCAGAACTAACTTTTATCGATGAAGACATAAATATTAAGCTACCCGATAATAAACAATTCCAATACGCCGGAACGCCAGGGTTGTACGAACTGTTATTCAAAAAAAAACCTCTCGGTTTTAAGGAGAAAGATGGGAAAAATTATAAAGACATTTTAGAGCGCACTAACGCTGCACGTAAACACTACAACCCAGACAAAGGTATACTAGGTACGGGGAAAAAATATTCAAATACTATCAGACCACTCTTATTTCCCAAACCCTCGAAACCTACATCTACCAGATCGAGAACTGCAAGTATATCAAAAAGAGGAGGAGGAATGCACATGTTAAATTTGAATAATAAAAAACTCGAGTTTGTTCCTTGGAAGGATCCCAATAAGTTAGTAGATCGATTAAGGATTTTAATGAGTTCAAAATCTGCAGGACATACGGGACATACAAACGAAATTATATATATCATCGACGAATTGAGAGGAGCCAAAATTATTAAATAAAAAGGAATGCAATTATACACGGTTCTCAGACTATCGTAAACGTTATTACAGTGAACATCAATATGACACTCGACAAGTTCGGTAGACACCTTCACGGTCACCATACAGATCATTATAAATTATGTTTAGTGGAAGATATATCAACTCTTTATTACTATACCATGTTCTATATGTTAGCTATAAATATGGATGAAAATGGATATTATCGAATCGTTAACAGCGAAAATTTTAAATATAAGTACACATTACCTCCATCAACTATTACACATTGTAAGTTTACTCCACCAAACACTAAAATATACATAAATGATGTGAATGTGGATGATTCATCACTTCGTGGGTTGACACTCAATACAGGTGATACAATAAGCGCGCGGTTCAACAAAAACTCAAAGGCAACGTTTGCATTTGAAGCTCTTTTAAAAATCAACTTAATTACAAAAACGTCACAATAAATTGAAGCATGGGCCAGATTAGAAAAATTGTTTCAAGTGTTAAAGAAGAAATCGTAAACGAATTACATAAGCCAGCCAGAAAAAATTATAAACGAAGACGTGTAATTTTGAAAGGATTAAACGATTTATTTCAAGCAGATTTGGTGGAAATGATACCTTATGCTAAATTTAATAACGGATTTAGATATATATTAGTTGTAATTAATGCATTCTCCAAATACGTGTGGGCGTATCCATTAAAAAGAAAAACTGGAGGAGAAGTAGCTAACGCAACGAAAAAATTATTATTATCACTTAAAATCACTCCAAACAATCTACAGACAGATATGGGAAAAGAATTTTACAATAAAAATTTTGCAAATTTAATGAAACAATTTAATATAAATCACTACAGTACGTATTCAAATACGAAAAGTAGTATTGTTGAAAGAGTTAACCGCACTCTTAAAAGTTTAATGTGGAAACAATTCAGCATCGAAGGTTCTTACAGATGGTTAGATTTATTACCAAAAATCGTTCAAAAGTACAACGCTACGAAACATCGTACCACGGGATTTAAACCGAAAGATGTTAATAACAAAAATGCAAAAGGTATTTTAGCAACAGCATATAATTACGTGAAGACGATCGATCCTAGAACACGGAAGTTTAAGCTTGACGATGACGTGAGAATAAGTAAACATCGAGAAGCATTCGATAAGGGTTACACCCCTAATTGGAGCACCGAAATCTTTAAAATTGCTAAAGTTAAACTTACCAATCCAACAACCTATATTTTGAAAGATAATCAAAACCAAGAAATTAAAGGAGGATTTTACGAATACGAACTTCAAAAAGTAAAACATTCTAATGTTTATCTAGTGGAAAAAGTCTTAAGAAAAAAAGGGGAGAAGGTGTTCGTAAAATGGTTGGGTTTCGATAAAACACATAATTCGTGGATTTCTAAAAACAATATAGCGTAACTGATTTACTAATTAAAAATTGTTAATACTTTATTATTTACAAATGGTACTTATGTATAATTTTTTAAATAAAAAATTCATAGAATATTTGTTTATTTTACATACAAGTTTACAAATACATGTAAAACATAAATACACAATGGAAAACAACAATATCGGTTAGAAACAAAAGTTATGCAACTAAACTATTACATATAATTTCGAACAATATCATCCAAACCTTCATAGAAAATTTGTTGTAAATACATGTTTAATTAAATACAAATACTTTTAAAATTATAGAAATATACAAATATTGGTTCGAAACAAAAGTTATACACATCACATTCAACAAATTAATACATATCATTTCGAACAACATCACCCAACATAGCTACTAAGTCATCCAGCCGATCAGGAGGGGTGTCATATAAATAAATAAGTTCATGACCCCACGCCAAAGTTTGGGAAGTGCCCGGAATAAGAAACCTTTTATCATCCTTAGAAGATAAAGCAACTTTATTTTTAAGTTCCGTATACATATTATGCAGAGCAGATCTAAAAATGTACATCTTACAAAAAATGTATTTGTTATTATGTTCAACAATGGAACTGTAGTCCTCCCCCGTTAAACATTTATCTATCGCATTTTTTTTGACACCTTTAGCTTTTTTTTGGAAAAATAATCCTGAGTTAGGGTTATATAAGGAATTTTTACAAAAAAAAAATAAATAATTCCAACCACATAAAAATACGTTCAAGTTTATATTAACTAAACAATAATTGAAAAATTGTTAACAATTATTAGCAATGAATGCTTCGAATTAAAAAATTATAAACGAAATATTAGCTTGTTAATTCAATTAAAATTGAGTAGACATACTTACGTAAAAAAGTAGATTTTTGAATAAAGATGTATACGAATAATATAAAATATACCAGTACAAAGTAATATTGAAACTTGATGAAACTCGATGAGAATACTTCCAATCTTCATAAGATTGTCAATTGACATTGCAAACCTGAAACATAATAATATGAGATTGGGCGACGTGTTTTTGCCTTAGAAAAAAATAATAATAAATAATAATACTTTAACAGTAGATAAATCGAAAAATTTGTAAGGAAAATGTAAAATTATAAAATACAAGAGATTATGAAGAAGTACAAATCGGTAAAAACTTAATACCCGTACATTCTAAACAATATATTGAAAAACAAAAGTTGAATTACTATTATAGTAACAAATGGAAAATAAATGAAATAATAATGTTAATAAGGAGCATATATTCTACTCGTTATAGTAGGTAAAGCAAAGAATTTTAAGAAAATGATTGTATAATTAAAAAAAAGCTCCTAATGCCAAGAAGAAAAATAATGTAATAATGTAACGTAATGTATTTTAATATTCGAAATATATGTAAATTTCGATAAGTCTTGGTAAGTCCCAGTGAAAAGTGATAATTCTACTCAAATAGTATGAGACAGAATTTATCGTAGCCTCCGTATTGTATGGGTTATCAGCCGTGTTTTAGCTTCTCCGCTGATAATAGCCTTAGGTATTCTCAAATTAAGTTATAATGAAGATAGGATAATAATGGTTAACTTTTGTGTGTAATCAGGTAGTATATTTTCATTCAGTTGGAATTAAAGGTCCACCTCTTTTAAAATTTACATGGGACGCCCTGATACACGGTGCATAGTGGAAAAAATTGATTGAAATTATGGTTGCACAAGAATGTATTATGGAGGCCTAATAATTCTTGAAAAGAGACACTAGAAATCCTGGCCGGGTTGATATGTTCAAAAATATGAAATATAAGGATACAATACAATAAATAAATCCCTCGTGTCGGCTAACTTGATTTAGCAACGGACATATCACTTAGTTAGTGTCTATTCCTTTTAACTTATTTTTTTAAATCATCCAACTCCTGTATAAGGATTTTTTATGGTTCGAAACGTAAAGAGAAGAGATGTATTTTAAAGATAAATAAAAGAAGGGTTTAAACGGCTTGTTATTATTGAAGCGCGCATGTTGTTGTTTATGAGGGAAGAAGAAGCTACATTGAAATTTTTATGTGAAGCCGTTGCCAGTTAACCAATTTATAACTTAGACCAAATTTTGTTTATACTTGGACAAAGTTAGGGAACAAAATTAAATAATAAGGAAAGAAGTCCTCAACACCTACGGGTATAAGAGGTTATAGATAAAATAAATTAAAGATAATGCACCAAAGAAATATAAAATAAAGAGTTAAGCGAAAGGAAATATATAGAAAATTAATGGGAATACTTAGGTCTACAAGTGAAAAAAAAATATATCACATTTTTCCTGAACAAGTATAAAATGGAAACTGTTGTTAAATATTAAAAGAATCGTTATAATGAAAAGATAAGAAATTAACAATTTATAGAACTTACATTTGATACTGAATACAGAATTCAAAATACTCCAGTTCATAAACGAACCTGATCGAGGTCAAAAAAGAGGAAGGAACTAGCCAAACTTCTCCTTTTCGGACAAAAGTAACCACATGATATGATAAACTACGAATTCATATTGCCTGTAAGAAAATCATAAATTAGTTACAATCACAAATTTAAATTATATTGGTTTTATTCACGAAATATGATATTAGTAATTGTCTTGCATTAAGAAAAAATATTTGATTTACTTAATTATTTAATGTTTAAAACATAATTCATCAGAATAATTTTTATTATAGGTAATAATTAAATGAAAAACTTGATTGTTCAAAATAAATCAATAAATTTAGTTTAAAATATTAAATTCGATCATCTTAAATTTTAATTCGAAAATAACTCAATACATATAAACAGCCAGAAAGGAAAGACAAAACCAACAGGTATTAAAATCAGAAAAAATTAATGAGAATTTTATTAAAATTGCATTTGCAAGTTTAGGTAAATTTTGAAAAAAAAAATAAATAAAAATAAAAAATAATTGTTGGTAAAACCAAATGATCAAGTAATAAATGCAAAATTAATTTTTTGTTCAATATCTACTTTCAGTAATTGGTAAAATAATTAACAAATTATAACCAATCATGTAAAACATTTAAATTCATTTTTAGAGCAGGAAAAGGCATTTGATACTTTAAAAAGTAAGTTATCATCTGCACCAATTTTGCATCATTTTAACCCTGAGATAAAAACAGAGTTAAAAATAAACAGAAAAGCTTGGTTACAAGTAACCCCGGAATGTTAGGTATTGCACATTGGTTGTAATAATCGAAATTCTGTTGACAAAACTCGTTAGGGGATAGAACGAATTTGGTTTATACGATTCTGTAGTTCTGTACAAATATCTCAGTTCAACGATTTTTACTCATCATTTAAATCATCCCAAATAAGGATGACACACCTAGTTGAGTGTGTAAGACAAAAGAAAATTAAGGAAAAAGACAAAACACGAATTGTTGTTAAATTATAAAGGAATTCAAAAAAGATTAAAGAAAAATTATAGGAATTGTAACAGAAAAATAAAATAAAGCATACTTGAGATAAGTACATGCTACAATGTATTAAAATAAAAAAGTGTAAAACAAATCAGGTAGTTGGAATGCAAAGTGCATCAATGAAAATGCTCATTGCTAAAAATATGACCCACCTGTGCAAGCATTTGCATTTTTCTTTAAGTACAGCACTTTTGCAGGCTGCATAAGAACCACATTGTTATCTGATCTCCAACAATTAAAGCAATTAAAGTCCTTATCAATTTCCGGCGTGAGTACATTGCAAGGCATTTCATGAAGTCATAAGCTAATAAGTTGAAAAATGATATACAGCTTACCTGTAAAAATGTGGACCAAAATGCAAGATGAATTAAACTTTTTCAAAACTAAATGGAAAGTTGTGTTTTAAAACCATCAAATAATTGGAATTCTTAATAAGTTGCTTTCTGAGGAAATCACAGTAATGTAATGGAATTGAATGAATCAGTACATATAAATTGGAACCTGTACGAAAAAACATAAAAACATAAATTTGAAGTCAAGAAAAATTAAATTTCATAAAAAAGGTTACATATTTCATATTTCAGAAAAAATTTATTATTTTTTCGTGTTAAACATTTCAATATCAAAATTTGATAAAGAAAAAATTTAAATTTGAACTTATGTTGATAATAGGAAAAATTTAGAACACTTAGCAATAACCATAGAGACAACAAAAATGCAGTTTCAATTATTTAAAAAGTTTGTATAATTATAAAATTTATAATTTTACAGTTAATTTTTTTTCTAATGATTAAAATCTTAGGCATATTAAACTGTTCTGGATCTAAATCAAAAATTTTTTAATCAAAAATATATGATAATTGCTTTATGAATGTGAAAGAACAGCAAAAATTTGTAACATTTCTCTACGAATCAGTGAAAATTGACAAATATATGAAATTCAAAATCATGTAATCAAAAGCAACCTTTAAATTTAATTTATCAAAAATAAAACAAGACATACAGGGAGATGAAATTAGTTCCTGTGATTAAATCTATTGCCGAATAAAAATTATTTATCGACACAATTAAAAAATAACGATGCATTTGTATAAACTAAGAACTAAGTTATTTTTTATTCCAAATGGCAAAATTTTAACGATTTTGTGCACTGGAAACGCGTAGAAAACGGTTTCAGTTCAAAAGAACTTACTTTTTTTGCATAATAAATTTAATACTTGCAGTAACTAAGAAATGTTTTACAATGAAAACATTGTAAAATCCACCCTAAAAACAAAAAATGCGACAACAAAATATGACGTTTTTCCTAGAATTGTTGGATAACCTCATGTTTTATGAAAATAAACAAGACGCTTTTGTGTAGCTTATAGTTTTTATTTTAAATGGTATAAAGTGAAAATAGAGAAAAAGTAACATCAAATCAAAATTTTTTTCGAACTTCCATTAAGTTGTGTGAGAAAAATTTCACATAAACGAGATTATTAAATTGATTAATAAATTGAAAAATTCTAACATTATATTCTTTTAGCTAATTTCACTTGAAAATAAAAATTATTTAGGTTAAGTTTGTACCTATATTAGAAGATTTTTGTAACATAACCTCAAACTTGTACGACATGTTCATACGTATAATTCATTATTATACAATTTACTTACATCAGTAAAAAACGAATTAAATTTGGGTATAACAATTATCCAACGTTTCAAGCTTCACCACAAAATTACAAAATGTTTGAACACGTTTTACATGAAATTAGAATTTAAGAAAACAGGTTACAAACTTCATAAATTCTTTTAAATTTATTAATGTTTAAATTGTTAAACGTTTTGATATAGTAAAAAGTTGTAACTCACTCTTTAGGTAAAGCTTTTAACTTGTAATTTCACTATAAATCATAGGTAAAACAACGAACTAAACTATACACTGACATTTTTAACAAAGTGACCATAAAACATACACGAAGAAAGTGACAATACTCACGTGCTGCAACCAGCAGTATTCAAACGTTTTAGTCAGTGGTAGTAAAACGTTAGAAGAAGGGGGAAGGAAGAAAACTATACGCAACTAGGCGTCGCCGTCAGGACTATCCGGGGGCGTCGGAAAAAGATGTTCGTCCTGAGGAGCACCGTCCTCATCTTCATCGCCTTCCTGCTCTTCCTCTACACCACCAAGGGCAAAATATTCAAATGTGACCCGCAAGAAGTCACCCTCTGCAACCACGACTACATCGACAAAACCCACAGGCACATTCATTCCGAAAAGTTCAAAACTGACTCCATCCGGAATGACCACATACACCGTTCCAACCCCTAATTCGATTTGCACCACCGACTGCACAAGTGTCAGAGGGTAACCCCTCCGGACCCAAACGGTATTCAGGAAATTACCATGATACACTTCTGAAAAAACGAAATGAAAAATAATTATAATACATTATAATTTTATAACAAAAAAAAATTATACTCACGAACAGGCGACAGCAAACCGGGCCCCAAGGGAGGAACGATGTTCATAATTTGTTGCACTGGAGGAATTTGCCCATCCATCTTAGCGAAACAACAAACAAAAAACACAAACCACAAACCAACGAAAAAAGCAGCGCCGAGATCAAAAGTTCGATTGAAGAACAAGTGCCATCGCAGAGCGAGCTTTTCAAAATTTTGCAAATTCTGCAAAATCTCGAATATGCGCGTTGAACCATCACAATTTATACCTAATACCTTGATAAATATACTGTAAAAGACATATAAGTTCTAAACAGAATGAATATAAATATTATTTATCAACATTACAATTTTAAAGTTGATTTATAATGCTGCAAATATACGTGTAAATTGTATTAGTAAAAATATGGTATTTATCTGCAATTTATAAGTTGTAGACTTGTCGATTTGTACGCCATCTGGAATGAAACTATGGAACTAGAATCACAATCTGGTAGAAAACTGACTATAGAATCACAAATGGTAGAAAACTGCAGGACCACACCACACACACACAACAGCATCGGTCGAGATCATCGATAGGTGACTTAGCTTACAAAGGAAACCACGACGGGTTGCATAGGCAACGCAGTCACTAAACAGTGATGTTTCAAGCCACTACAGTGTGCGTCAAATAAGTAAACTAGTGAAGTGTTTTATTAAACCAAAGTTTCGTGTAATGTTGCAAATACACAACTGCTTATAAAATTTCATGTATTGTATTGTATGTATACCATTTCATGTATCATGTATCTTATATAACTGTATTAACCAATTTTAACGTCTCGATGTAGATCTTTTGTAATCCTTGTGTAAATTAAGCTTCACCATCTCAAGAGATGGATTTCGCTTGGTTTACAGGGGGAGATGTGTCATAATATGACTTAGTCTTATTTAGAATATTTAATATTAATTATTAAAGTAATTAAAATGTTATTTATTTCATAATGTGGTGCAATAGAATAATACAGATCAATACACTTGGTCACCTGACATACCTCAGGTTATTCTTAGAATATCAAGGGATTGTATGCAATCCTTCTTTGTCATACAATTGCATACATATTGATTGATCTATTTATAAACTAATCTGGGCCTCGATGCAGACACATCTGCAAAGCACTGCAGCATATTGATTATTAATAATGCCATCCCTACTCTGAACCACAGAGTATAAAAGGATTCAGCTTACTGGTACGAGAGCAGTTACCCACAACCAACAACCAAATCCAGTTTAGACTCAGCATGAGTCTCTGCCATCTACAATAAGCTACTACTCAAAATACCTCTCGCATATTGGGGGCTTGTGCCCCAGATTAACAAACTGTATTGTAAACCATGTAAGTAATTTTAGTTTAGATTAACAAACTGTATTGTAAACCATGTAAGTAATTTTAGTTTAGTATTAAATAATCATGTAAATCATTAACTAAATATATCTCTGTTGAATTTTGGTTGTTATTATAATATACCTAGACATTATGTCACACACGCTACAACCCCTAACGTGACAATATTACTGGGGTGCAAGCCAACAAATGCACCTACAGGATCAACTGTACAACGGGAAATATGAGGCAAAGGAAGGTACTAGAGAAGAATATGCCATAAATAAGTTGTACCTTTTTCAACAGTTGAATGAAAAAATTAGCATTGGTTTAATAATAAGGCAATTAGCAAGGCATTTCAATCAATCAATTATTGGTAAAGTATTGATAGATAATATTAACGAATTTGAAAAATTTATTGAGATCCTAAGGGGATATGATTTAAGAGATCAGGAAAACTTTAATAACGCAACGCAGAATAGAAATAAAAATAGAATGGGATACTTTAATAATTATTCTGGTTATGGAAACACACAACCAAATAACCATCAAACGAATAATAATAGACCAAATAATTATCAATTGTCTAATAATAATAATCAAAATTATAATAATAGACCAAATAATTATCAATTTTCTAATAATAATAATCAAAATAATAGAAATTTCAATAATCATAATAATTTTAATTATAATAATAGAAATTACAACAATGATAATAATTTTAACAATAATCAAAGAAATTTTAATTCCCGTGGTAATAATTTTAACAACTACAATAATAGGAGTTACAATAGTCAAACATTTAATAGGAGTAATAATAACAATCCTAGAAATGAAAGAAGAACAAAGGGGGAAAGAGGACAAGAGGAGGATAGATCAAGGAATATTAATAATGTTATACAAGGAAGAAATGAGGACGTAGAAAGGATTGAAGTAGTGGCAGAAGAGGAACAACAGAGGGATTTTTAGATAATCGTACCATTGTTAATAACCACAGTTATGAACACCCTAGAGAATTTATTGATTCCCCTAGCAATGGTACAGATAATAAAAACGATATTAAAATTAATAGTGAACTAATTGGAAATTTGCCTTTTATTGAAATAAATTTAAATAAATTAAAATTAAACGCTTTAGTAGACAACAATCATCATGCAAATGTGGGAGAGATAAATAAGAAATTCGAACAAAAAGAGGAGACAGATCATGTGGAGATAAATGCAGAATTAAATAAAGAATTAAATGTGAAAACAGATCAAGAAATGAATAATACAGATAAAAATGATTTAATTAATTTGCTTTTAATACGACTTAAATTGAATAATATTGAATTTGTTACAATCATAAATATGGGGATTGAATTATCACTTATAAGTGAAGACGTCGTTGTTAATAATTATGAATTATTGGAGAATAATATTATTATAATAAGGGGGGTTAATTTAATAGATGAAAATAAAGTGAAGTTTGGTCGTATTGAGGAAAGGTTGGATTGTAATTTGAATATAAATGAAGTGGAAGGATCTGCAAAACTATTAATTGTTCCGGACATGATTGTCGACATGGTGCTTGGAAGTGATTTTTTAGAAGATCATGAAATGATTGTTGAGGAGGATTGTCTAATTTACAAGAACAACAAATTTCCATTTTTAAATAAAGAATAAAATAATAATTTTAAAATTAATGAAATAAAGAAAAATTTACTACCAGACGTCATAATAAATGAATCGAAATTGAATTGTAATGAGTATCCAGATTCATCATCAAATATTAGTGAAAAAGAAGAAAAGGAGAGTGAAATCATAATTTATCCAGAGGGGAATAAAATCGAATTTTTAGAAGATAAAAAGTATTCGTCGAAACAAAATGGAAGGAAAAATATCCGGATACCTTTGAAAATACAAAGAAGGTGAAAATGAAAATTTTAAATAATAAAAATTATGCGAAGGCTTTTGAAGATAAAAAGAAAATCAAAATGAAGCTTGTGAATAGTATAAAATACCCTGGGCGATTTGAAAATAAGAAGAGGGTGAAAATGAAAGATAAATAGAGAAAGGCAGGATAGGACTTAGAGGGGGATATTTTTATTTAAGAATGTTAAGAGGATTTTTGGGGATTTTAAATTATAACAGAAAAATTTGGGGACAGTTATGAATTAAAACATATTAATAATAATAAAATAAGGGGTAAATTTCATGTTAATTTGTTGTATCCTTATGCAAGAAATTGTTAGAAAGGGAAAGAGTAATTTTTTTTATCGTAGTAAATTTTTGCAAAATTTGCAATTTAAAGTGGGTTTTCAAATTTTGAAAAATTTAAGGGGGATTTATGCTGTGTATTTTTAATGAATAATTTTTATTGTCATACTTAAAACTAAAAATTAAGACTATTTATCCATAATTATAAAAGGATATGAATTTGTGTAGATACAAGTACTCTTTGTGGACATGTAGGTCGTTAATTTTTCATTATACTGTATATGATAATACAATGAATGTAGTGGCTTGGTTTTTCATAAATATTAAATGCTTATGATTGTAGTAATTAAATTTTCCAGGATGCAATTCGTAAAATAAGTAGGTCAATGTTTAGTAAAATATTATAACTATGTGAAAGTTAGGAATAAATAAATGTGTTTACGTTTTTTTAATGTTAAGAAAGGATAGCATAAAAAGAACATGCTGAAGTAATTTAAATTTGACACAAACTGTGTATAATTTAAGACGAATGTAATTTGTTTTCCAATGAGAATTATTTATATGTGTCGTGAGTCGACTTAGTTTTAATTAGAATATTTAATATTAATTATTGAAAATAATTCAACATATTTAAAATGTGTCGCATTGCAGTATAAGTCCGGAGTATTGATTTAGTCATAAAATCTATTTTAAGCATCGAGGGTTGTATGCAATTTTCTTTGTTGCATTTTTGTGAAACAATTACACATAGTATTGATTGGTCTAATAATAGCCTAAAATCCAGGGCTCAAATGTATCTGCACTGCACCATATTAATTATTAATAAAATCAGCCC
>CATVIB010000122.1:0-25276 GCA_958336395.1 Ctenicera cuprea
GGTATACTTTAATAATTACAACTGTAACTGTACGTTACATAACCGTTATATTTTTATAAACTAGAAATAATTGTATTTTTGTGTTTTCGTATCAAGTATTAAGTAGACCTGTTGAGTATCTAATATCAAACTAAATGGTTTTTCATAAGGAATCCAATGACATCATTTTTGACGTGAAATGAATTTTACCGGTAAAATAATGATTTTACTTACCGTTTTTTATTTTACGGGTAAAATCACATCACTGAATTGTTTAATGTACACCATTTTAAATATTTCTTGTAAAATGTTTATTTTTTAAATAATTGCTATACTCCATTCACTTTAGACCTGAATTGTCGGTGTGAAAATTCAAACACAAATGCCAAACCTTTATTCTGTGATTATTATTTGTGCAGGAGCTGTAGGTAAATAATGTCAAATGTTGGTAATATGTTGCTATAGATACACTAACATAAAATTAAAAATTTAAATTTAACAATTTTGTAATAAAAAAAAAACAAATAACTAAGATGAAATTCCAATGCTAGCAACAAACGTCAGCTTTGACAATTCAGATATCTAACTTAAATGTAGTACAGTTTTGTTCAAATTTCGTTTGTAATATGCTGTTTCTTGAAATTAAAAGAATTTCCAGCTGCCAGACTGTTTTCTTTCTAGAAAACTTCCTAATACTTGGTATGATCAATTGCATGGCCGGATACAGTAAAAATATGCTATGCATCGAAAAAAATGTCGATGATGACGTTAATTTAAAAAATTGCTAATTGGTTCTATACTTAGGACTCAAAATAATGTAGAAAACAAAAATCACTTACTGTATCATGTTTCATTGAAACCCGCCACGGTGTTTGGTAGTTTGGAGCAAGTACTACATGGCCAGATGACAAGATACCACACACAGACTGTACATTTCTCATACTGAATGTTACTGCGATCCCACTTGTAGGAGGTTCAATACCGTATTCCGGCGGTTGATAATACCAGTCTGTTATAACAAAGGTATAATTAGAACAAATATCTGCCAAAAAGTTATTTACTTACCTAAAGCTGTAGCCTTATTATTAATAACTGTATAGAGAACATTCGATCGTCTTCCAGTTTGCACCTCTGCCGCTGTTGCAGAAAAACTATCATTTGTGTGAGTATTATCAACTATGGATCTCTGTGAATCTATTTGCCCAGGGCTTCCATGGTATTTTCCTGTTTAAAAGAGTAAAATCTTGTTTTAGGAAAAGGTGAATAAAGAATTTTTTTTAAAGAAAGACTAAAGTAAATAATAATGACAAGCTTACGGCAAAAGTTTATGTAATTTATTGTCAAAAAAAAAGTTTTTACTATCATTGCTGGTGGTACCATTTCTAGTAGAAGTTGCAAAGGACTTCTGTGTTTCCATGTGAAAATGGGAGACAAGCTATTACAAATTTTGCCAATTCAGTGATTGCTGTTGGTTTACTTGGAAAATTGTTGCTCAAAAACTATGAAGCACAGAAAAGTAAATTAACGGCAGGATCCCCGATTAAGAATACAATAATTAACTTAAAAAAAAAAAAGAAACCGACTTCAAATAGAAACTCAAAAGTGACATAAGTTAACTAAAAATGTTTTTTATACAACAGTTTAATACTTATTTGTTGTTCCGTTTAATGTAATTAAGAAATTGTTGTTTATTATATAATTATTAATTGTTTTATAATTTTTAAGTCGGTGCCAAGTAAAACATAAAAATTCGAATCTAATTTGTTATTGCAGCAAGGTATATAATTTTTATGTTTTACTTGGCACCGACTTAAAAATTATAAAACGATTAATAATTATATAATAAACAGCAATTTCTTAATTACATTAAACGGAACAACAAATAAGTATTAAACTGTTGTATAAAAAACATTCATTTTTTGCTTTTTAGTTAACTTATGTTACTTTTGTGTTTTTATTTGAAGTCGGATTTCTTTTTTTTTTTAAGTTAATTATTTTACAATTTTAAGTGATGGGTAGACCTAGTAAGGATGCTTCTCGAATGAGGAAACGACGGCTAGTTGAAACGGAAGATGAAATACGGAAACACTAAAAAGTCGGTTAAAAAAATAGATTTTGAGGAGTATCTTCGAAGTTCAAGCTCCAATACCAATGAAATTATAATGGGACCACCTTGGAACTATACTGACCCCAACACCAAAAAATCATTATAATCGGTTCATAAACAAAAAAGTTATGCCCGAACATACATTTAAAAAAAAATTAAAAAAAAACATATACAGACGAATTGAGAACCTCCTCCTTTTTTTGAAGTCGGTTAACAAATGAGAAGAAAATAACCAAGGCGCAGGAGATCGGGGAAATAAGAATAATGTCGGAGAAGTGGACAAAAGAAATGAGAGAAGAGTTCTTACCAAATAATTATGAAATGCTAGTGAACTGAACAGAGGAATTTAGGGAAGAAATAAAAGAAATTAAACGAGAGGTTTAAAATTGTAGAGAAGCAAGTTTTTAACAGAAAAGATGGAAAGATGACAGACTGGCAGGATATGATAAGCGAGAACTGATTGAAGATTAACGTGAACACTATACTAAATAAGGCGACGAAAAAAGTACAAAAATAAGAACATGTAATACTAGAAGTTTAGGGGGGAAAGAAAAAGAGCTAATAGAGGAATATAATCAAACAAAAATTTTAACATTAGATGTCACAGAAAGCACAGAGGTGCCAAAAAGATAATGCAAGATGGACTTAATATTATACCGTCATGTGCAGAAAAGCGAAAGAGCAAGGTCTTATCTTATTAGAAATAAACTGAAAAAAAAATTAAAAATGAGCAAAGTAAAAAATTTCTATACTTTAGAAATTGTTATTTATCTTGTTTTCAAAAGTATTCAGTGTTAACATCTTATGCGCCACCAATGACTATAAACTCTTTTTCCTAGTCTTTACAAGGAGAATTGTCCCACTTCAGCTATAAAGAGTTAAACTGCAGGTAAAAGAAGATTTGCATTATTAAGAATGTAATTGATACTTTTACTTGACACTGCGCCGTGTCACGTGACCCTTTGGCAATAGCAATATGCTTAAAATGTGGCTGGGATAAAACTGAAGTTTAAGTGTCCAAGCGTTTTTACTGAAATATAATATTTCGGGAGATATTGAATTTGTTCCAAACTTGATCCACACACTGTATAAAGAACAAAGAAAGCACATTAAAAGAATAGTAAGGGAAGTAAAAAATAAATCGTGTGAAAATGTTGGTAGGTACTAATGTGGAAAACAAATTATACACAAAACCAGAAACTGTTCCACAAAATTTAAATAATTTAAGAAACAACAAAAACCACGTGTAAGAACATATAACCGATAAAAGCGTAAAAATAATAACCAAAAGTAAGGAGAGAGAGAGAGAAGGAATATTTCAGTACTTGTTAGAAAGTGATGAAAAAGAGCCAGCAAATCATAAAGAAACACGGTTTCAAAAGCAACAAGTGATAAGAGAAGACAAAATTAAAATGATACAACTGCAAAAGCATTTAAAAAAATTAAAAGTGGTGCATTGTTACTACAATTGATGAATATGACCTGGATTAAGATTGAGAGATGGTGGTAATTTTACCACTTTACAAAGGAGATAATAAACAAAGCGAGAATCATAAGAGGAATTTCCTTATTAAGTGTATCAGGAAAAATATACGAACCGGTACTCCAATGATTTTAGAGTAGACGGTGCATGCACGATGACCTATTCGCATTAAGGCAGATTTTAGAAAGCGTTAGAAAGTGATGAATATATCAGTTTTATTGATTTAACTAAGGCATTTGGTAGAGTGAGGAGGCAAATAATATGGGAAACCTTAAGAAAGAGACAAGTGAGTGAACGGCTAATAAGAGCTATAAACATGGTCTATGAGAACAATAGAAACTACGCGAGGGTGAGAACTTGTAATCAAGCATCTGAGGAGTTCCACCTACCTAAACATGGGAGTGAAGCAGGGTGACTCACTGTGCCCATACATATTTAACATCACGTTGGATAATGTAATTAAATAGTGTAACTAGTGATAGGATATTTTGAATGAAAATAATCAAACCATTCGTTTGTCAAAACAACACGAGATATCTTGAGATATTGAAGAAAATCATTCAACGCAATGATTTTAGGATTTAAAATTTTTTTGTTTTGTCTATTTCGGAAGCCGACGACGTTGAAGCAATTGCCCATTACATTAGCCAGCAGCATATGCCTAAGAACACTATAGTCGTCAAGTTTGTGGGGTGATGCAAATACACTAATGCTGATGCAGACATAATTCTCAGATTGCAAAGACATAAAGAGATAAGAATGTTTTGATTTGAACATTCCTATAATGCTCTTGTTCCTATTCTCATTTTTAAAAATTATATATAAAACAGAAAAAAGTATATAGTGTTGCAATTTGTAGTAATATTGCTTACAAAGAGGCCGGAATTAGCGATGAAATGATGAAATTAAAAAACGCTGTAAAAAATTAACATTGTTTTAAAGAGGACACTAGAAGTTCAACTTGCTTTCATAAATAAACAAGATAAGGTAGTAAGCTAATAAGTCATCTAAATCATAGCGCTGGAGGGCACATAAACATAAGCAGAAAAGCCGACAGTTTACTCTGTTTTTGCCCAGCGACCCGAGTAAAGACGACGAGTAGGGAAATTCCATTATCAGAGAAGCAAGCAGAGAACGTTTTTATGCGAACTCGGAAGACATCGAGAAAAGAAATGATTTGATTTGAACAATCAAATATGGTTTCTGTCTCGAGTCTCATTTAAAAACAAATAATTTGTGCAAGTTGGTGCCAAGATTGAGCATGATGGATCGTGCAGACAAATTGTTTTATAAAACAGAAAAATAAATCTACTTTCGCAGTTTATAGAAACATTACTCAATAAATAGGCCAGAATTAGCGATAAAATTTGATGAAATAAGAAATACTATTCGAAGTCGAAGACTTAGGCATTTTAATAGAATACGAATGTACACTCCGCCGCAAAATTAAGGGATCAGAAATAAAAGTGCTATATTTTTTTTTATCGTTGAAAATATTGTTATGAAACTCATACGCAATAAAGATAGGACTATTTATCGCTACTTTAGGGACATTCATATCTTAAGATATCACAAAAATGCTGCTTAATAAGAAATACTGCAGAAATCGCATAAGTCTTGTAATTAAAAGTTGCCTGTCAGGGTGTTCTAAACAATTGATACACTGACTTAAATCAAAATAAATGGCAGCTAATGTCCAGACAAACTATCTTTCGGAGGTAGATGTATCTAAAGCGGTCACACTGCTCGAGGAAGGCTATACTCAGAGAGAAGTTGCTGCAAGGCTTTTGGTTGCGCAGTCAGTGATTTGCAGAGTGTCTTGGCGGTTTCGAATGACAGGGAATTATACCAGGAGACCTGGCCAAGGCCGTAAAAAGAAAACCACCAGGCGTGAAGACCGGTATTTGGTCGTAACAGCGAGACGTGAAAGGTTCATCACTGCTCGATCGCTGAGGAATGACCTTCAACTATCCACCGGAACAGTCATTAGCTGCGATACCGTATTGAGGAGACTACAGGATGCCGGTATGAAGGCAAGACGTCCTGCAACCGGCCCAATTTTGACCCCCCTTCACCGGAGGCTACGTTTAGCACTTGCTCATGATCATTTGAACTGGGGAGATGAAGAATGGGCAGCAGTGTTGTTCACCGACGAGTCTAGATTTTCTCTAACCACCAATGATCAACGTGATTTGAGGGTGGCGAAGCGCCGGAGAGCGTTTTGCTCAAATCTAGACTCGTCTATAGCACAAAACATTATAAGGAAGAAAGAAATCTCCATCAAAATCAAAGTAAGGATATATATTGCTATGATATTTGGAGGTGTATGTTTTTCACTGGGGTATATTGTAGTTCCTGGAAAGCAATTTTTGGAATGTTTGCTACAGTTCAATTTACATTTGGAGATTTATGAAGACTTGTAAGGTTTTGATACTCTAACTTTTAAACTCAGGGTTGCGTATTTTTGCTATAATTCTTGTTATAAACTCTAATAATTGTTATTTTTCATATGGTTTGTTTTTACTGAAAGAAAAGAAAAACACAACAGATTGATACGAATTTTTATTTATGTTAGTTGTAATTATAGTTTAGTTCAGAATTGTTTAAAAGGTTTAATTTATAAGAAGTTTTAAACTTACTTGATTGTGCATCGATAAATGTCAGGATGGATGTCAGTGTCAAAATGACAAACATATAAAAGGATGCTCATGGACATGAGATTTATGTGTTTGTTATAAAAATGGAAATCAAAGAAGGAAGACGAAAGATAGAGATTTTGTTTTAATTAGTTACGGCTCGTCTTTGAAAATAAGGACAGAGAATTTTGATCCTCTGGAGAAATAAAGGGAAAGAACGGTTTAAAACGTAATGTCCAGAAGAGTAAGAAGCATAAAACGATCCAGAAAGTTTTTCAAATTGTGATGGTGGTGAAATCAAGTTTAATATAACATTTATAAAACAATCCAGAGCAAGACTCAAACTAAAGGCGAGTGTTTGCGGTTACTTGAGAAACCTGCAGGCAAATGACGTAGAAGTTGGACATTTATTGTTTGCTGGAGTAAAGGATATTCCAACAAGGAAACTTTAAGATAAGTGTTTCTCTTTTTAAAAGGACGATAGCACCTAGTAAAATTAATTTGACTTTCGAAAACTTCAGTTAGAAATCGATTTAATAAAACCTTTTCTTTTTTGTAACGTTGATTTTTGTTTTGTGTTTTATTCTATTTCTTATTTATTTATTAAAAAACTAAATAGCTAAATAACGACCCTGAGAAAGTTAATAAGAGTCTCATACAAAATATAATTGCAGTTGCGTGAATTACAGGCATTTAGGGATTGTTTTCTAGTGAGTACATACACACGCATATCATTGCAATATCTTCAGCGCTACAGGCCCTTGGCTTGATCCCATTCACTCCAGGTTTGGCTTGTTCGCTATGTTCCGGAGGGTAGTGGGGCCCTTTAACCACTACGCCCCCTCAGCTTACGCCAAACCCTTGGCATTACATTCACTCATCCATTTGCTTATCCATCTACACTTTTGAGGGGACTTCCAACCCCTCTAACGATGACCAAGGTATTAGCTTGACCGCCGGGACCGACTGGTTTACGTGCCCATCCGCCAGCACGAGTCGCCGTGTTTTGCGCAGCTTTGGGACACCCATCCCACTACCGACCATGGAGAACATTGCTGCACTACCGCGTAGTGCATCATCGTACCCGCGCCAACCCAGACCCTAAGTACGAATATACAACACAATACTCGTCGTCCATGGGTAACGGGTAGACACTCCTCTACGATCCCGGTGGAAGATAGGTCTACTTCAGGGAAGCGACCCTGCCCACGTGAGCCTCGACTTTCTCCCGCATCCCAATACTGGGAGAGAGACGTGTCCCAACCTTAATCACACCCACAACCTATCCTATCCTTCCTAAACTTCATATCCCTACATGCACCTAGAAGCCTGGCCAGCAAGGTGCATTATGGCTAAAACTATTTCACCATTTCATGATTAACACAAATACAAACACAAGGCCCTCAGTCCCCAGCAGCCCGAAACTTCCCGGTCAAGGTCTCGATCGGAAAAAGCGGAAGGCAGAGGGTGCTAAGAATCACTGGGTTGGACAAGGCGACCGTAACATCAGTACCAACAAGCATGCAACGAAAAGGTCAATTCTAATAGCAACACTCAACAATAGAACTATCTCATCCGATGACAAACTTATCGAACTGGAAGAACAACTAAAAGATATAAAATGGGACATAATCGGACTGAGTGAAGTAAGAAGAACCGAAGAAAACATGATTAAGTTAAAAACAGGACATATATTATATTACAAAGGGGACGATCATAATAAGATCAACGGGGTAGGATTCCTTATTAATAAAAAGTGGGCGGACAAAGTTAAACAATATGTAGGTATTACGGACAGAATCGCCTACATAACATTAGAACTAACTAGAAGCGCAACCATCAAGACAATCCAAGTTTACGCCCCTACCTCGGAACACGAAGATGAGGAAGTTGAAACATTCTATGAACAACTACTAGAAGCAACACACACAAATCCTTCTAAATATACAATGATAATAGGAGACTTCAACGCCAAAATAGGCAAACGCAAAGACAATCAAGAAACCAAAGTGGGAGAATACGGGCTAGGCGAGAGGAATGAAAGAGGAGATATGATGGTAAACTATTTGGAAACAAATAAACTGTGGGCTATGAATACTTTCTTTAAAAAACGACCAGGCCAAAAATGGACATGGAGAAGCCCAGATTTTAAATACAAACATGAAATAGACTATATCCTCTCAGACCACCCTTTAATAGTCCAAGATGTATCAGTAATCAACAGAATTAACACCGGCAGTGACCACCGACTAGTGAGAAGTAAAATACTTGTAAATACAAGCAACGAAAAACTACGGAAAAAATCCTACAAGAAATCCGACGGTGATAAGATAATCCAGAATAAAGAATATGAAAGAAAAATACGCGAAAAACTAACAAAGAGAGTTACAACGATAAACAACATCACTGGAAGAATGAATGAGATTACGAAAATCATCAAAGAAGCTACGGATGAATTACCAGAACAAAAGAAAGCAACAAAGAAGAAAATAAGCGACAACACAAGATCACTGTTCGAGAAAAGACGAAAACTAAATGTAGACAAAGATAAAAATCTAATAGAATGGGCAGAACTTAACAAACTAATAAGGAAATAACTACGTAAAGACATCACAAAATACAACACTAAAATAGTAAAGGAAACAATTGAGAATAACAGAGGTCCAAAAATATTTAAGAAACATCTCAGCTTGGGGAAGAAAGAAATGATTTCACTTAAAGATGAAAACAACAAAATACTAACAGATAGAACAGACATACTTAAAGAAGTTGAAACGTATTACACAGATCTACACTCAACCAAGATCCGGCCAAATGAAAATCAAATAAAAGAATTAAATACAAGAATACAGAACGTGGACTCTGAAGAAATCCCAGAGATCACCACTGACGAAATCTATAACGCCCTCAAAAAGATCAAGAACAATAAAGCTGCCGGACCAGACGGCATTATACCCGAAATGTTAAAACAAGCAGGACCGGAACTAATCTACGAACTCAAAGAGATTTTCAACAGCTGCTTAGAAACGGGTCAAATCCCAGAACCCTGGATAGAGGCCGAGGTTATCCTCATTCACAAAAAAGGGGACATAACAAAACTCAACAACTATAGACCAATAAGTCTGCTGTCACAAATATATAAATTATTCACAAGAGTACTCACTCACTAATAGATTGACATTAAAGATAGACTGCCAACAAACCCGTGAACAGGCGGGCTTCCGCTCCGGCTTTAGTACGACGGATCACTTACACACAGTCAACAACCTAATAGAAAAGTGTAACGAATGCAACTTAAAACTTTACATGGCTTTTATCGATTTCGAAAAAGCTTTCGACTCAATCGAAATATGGGCGGTGCTAAACTCTATGACAAAATGCAGAATAGACAGCAGATACACCAAATTAATAGAAAACATCTACTCGCTGGCGTCAATGTACGTACTCCTCCACCAAGAAAGAACATCTCTAATCCCTATAAAAAGAGGAGTACGCCAAGGAGACACGATCTCTCCTAAATTGTTCATAGCGACCCTTGAAAACGTCTTCAAGGAATTGAACTGGCCAAATAGAGGAGTAAACATCAATGGCGAATACCTCAATCATCTAAGATTCGTCGATGATGTCCTCATAATAAGCAATGATGCGGCAGAACTACAAGAAATGGTTACGGAATTAGATAACCATTCTAAACTAGTAGGACTCACAATCAATATTAATAAAACAAAGATCATGACAAATACAAACGAACAAATGAACATAATACTCGGCGACCAAGCTCTGGAAAAAGCCGCACATTACATATACTTGGGACAAAAGATCACCACCACTAAGGATCGCATGAAGGAAGAAATCTCACGACGAATTAAAATGGCTTGGATAGCATTCGGCAAATTAAGCAACAGTTTAACATCAGAATTACCCAACACGCTGAAAAGGAAACTATATGACCAATGCATTCTCCCAGTTACTCACCTACCGAGCGGAGACATGGAGTCTCACAAAGAAACATGCTCAACGAATAGCCAGAACACAACGCGCACTCAAACTTATGATGCAGCAACTTACGTGGCTTGTTGTTATTTGACTTTTTTACGGACTTGGAAGTACTTGGTTGGTCACTATCCAATACTGTGGCCACATTCGATGTTGTGACATTTGCTTTTGAAGGATTTTGCTCACTTGAATATTTTAACTGCTTCTTTGATGTTTCTCTCATATATTTCTTTCGTTTTGCCCCTTTAGATTCTAAAACAATAAAAATGCTTGAAAATTAAATAAAATCAAATGCTAGGCATTTATATACTCTATTAATAAGTTCCAGGTTTACTTCGTTAACGTTAATGTATAAATAAAATAATATATAGCATTAACCGAGTAGTATTTATTTATTTGAACCTTATACGTATTTCAACATGTTTAAATGCCATTATCAATGGTAAAATTTTAAAATAAACAGTTACTTTACAAACGCTAGAACTTGACTTGATCTTGGTTATTTATGTTTGTAGATGATTTGATTTCTTACTGCAAATCTTCCAATAATGTTGACTTTATGAGATCAATATTCATTAATAGTACAGTTTTTAAATACCTATATATCTAATTTACATTTATCATCAGAAAAGTGTGAAAATTTTATAGAGTTGATGATGTCATTAAATGATTGTGTTCTTTAGCGTAATTGGATTTATGATGGTGTTTATATTTGTAACTTTGTACCTAATATCAAAATTACTTATTTTCTGGCCTATATAAACTGAATAGTGGGAGCAAGTAAATGCCTGATCTTAGTAAATCATCTGTTTTTCTCTTAGCATTAATACTCATAAATCCAATTACACTAAACACTTATTGGAACACAACACATTTAATGACATCTAACAACACTATAAAATGGTTGCACTTTTGTAATGATAAACTTAAATTAGATATACTGGAAGCTTTTCAAATTCACAAACATTTAGTATTAGCAGAGTTAATAGGTAGGACTTTAATAATAAAACACCTTTATTGGGTTTGAAAAGTATATTGAACTCTTATTAAACTTTATGTAACTACAGTTGCTTGCGGAGTGAGCAAACGAAAAACGCATTCACTAGCAAAACCAAACTCGCATCGATGACTTCACCCAGCTCCCAGAATTAATGTAATAAAGCTTGTATTACAGACTAAAGCATAAACAATCCACGAAAGAAAACAAGTTTGACCTGGACATATTTTAGGTACATTTTATAAACGTTGAAGATGCAGTTTTGCTCTATTATTAAAAGTAAATCAATATTTAAAAACGGTAGGTACCTTTAATGAATGAGCAAATTGACCTCTTAAATTCACCATTACTGGAAGTTTTGGAATGAGAAATCAAGTCATCTGGATGCAGATATAGAAAACCAAAATCAAGGCAAGTTCTGTTTACTTTCCTTGTACAAGTTGCAGAAGATTGATAAAAGCTCCCAACTTCTGTCCTTTCATGAGTAATTGAAAGAGAAACGTTTTAAAAATTTTGCTGATCTAGTAATTTTTGTAGGTTTACTTGAGAAATTACTGCCCAAAAACTATCAATTCTACAATAACAAAGTTATAAACCGACTTTTGGAAGAACATTTAAATGCAGCAAGCTAAGCCAAATCTTTAATCGCTTTAGATTGTTATGAATGTATTAACAAATTTGGGTTATAAAAATATAAAACTCTTCACCATATAATAGGACATTGCATATTTGTCTTATAGGTAAGAACCTGCAGACCTACAGTGATCTCGCACGTTTCAAAAAAAAAAAAACTATTTTTTCGCTCTACTTTGTAAACAAATTTTAAAGTTTTATACTCAAGTTTGTATCTTTAATATCTAAAGGATTGTCGTCTGCAAGCAAGCCAGTTAATGCAAGTCTTGTTACAGATTCTGGCCGCTATTAACAAACATAATTAGCAAAGATGATCTTACAGCACATAATAAAAAGCTCATCTTTTTTAAATAGAACCGTAAATTTACATATTACGGTAACTACTTAATTGAAAGAAAAAATTTTGCATGAACATATTAAGTCATTTCCCTATTGAAAATAAATATTGAAACCTCATACAACCTTATAATGTTTCCATCAGGCTGTATGTGGTGTTATGAGGTTTTTGAAACAACCGGGTTCAGTATGTATGTGGTTTTATAAGGCATGTGTTTTTTATGAGGTTTAACCAGGAAAGCAATATAAACAGATTACCAGGTTTGATAGGGACGTTGTTTCTTCTATGAGGCTCTATGAGGATTTCAAAACATGTGGTTTTATAAGGAAAACCGGCCATCGTTTTGTATGTGGTTTTATCAGGAATTCCCAACATGCAGATTTACCAGGAAACCCCTGTATCTTCTTCTATGCGGTTTTATGAGAAAATTTCAACATGTGGTTTTATAAGGAAAACCGGTTATCGATTTGTATGTGGTTTTATCGGGAATTTCAAGATGTGGTTTTATAAAGAAAACCGTTAACGTTCTTGTATAAGGTTTTATGTGGAATCCTTAATATGCGGAAGTATCAGTAAAACCCGTTATGGTTTCGCATGCGGTTTTATGAGAAATACTTAATATACGGTGTTATCAGGAAAACTGTTAACGTTTTTATGTGGTTTTACATGAAATTCTGTACGTGCGGATGTATCAACTATTTCAGCATAGCGGCCCCTGCACCGAGTATAAACACTGGCCCTGAGCAAAGTTGTTACGCCACTGCAGACAGGACTGTTCCCATTAGCGCTAAATAGTGATTGACTTTGATGGCTTGATAAGATTTTGTTTAATATATTTTTCTTTCATTGTGAGTATACCTGCAAATATTCAAGGAAAAGCTTAAAATACCTAAAAGTGTCTACAGTGAAATATTACCAATAAGTTCTAGAATATCGTGAAGAAATAAAATTTAACTTGCTTATAAACAAACGTAATTTCAAGGGAAGTCCATTAGACGCACTTTCCCCGTACCTGCACGCATATTTTTAAACTGATAAGATGACAAAACAATATTTGAATTTAATACACAGTATGTTTTAATATACTGGGTGTTTGATTTATCGGTATCTAACTTATATCGCTTTAAATGTTAGAAATAAATAGAAACTTTGAATAAGTGACATAAAAGTTTCGGCACTTTGTAGCCAAACATTTAAGTCAGTAATTTTTTACTATTTCCTTCCTTCTCTGTAAAGTAATATGAAATTCTACTAATTTAAATATTTTCAAAAAACGCATCTTTATAGGATTTTACAACAAAAAACGACAACAAATAACATAAGTGATAAACATTGGAATATATACTATCTGTAATTTTTCTTTTTCTACTAATATTATTTTATTGTACTTCTACATTATTATAGGATTTTTACATACAAATAAAATAAAATTCAAAAAACCTATGTGAACAAATTTCCCCTTTACTAAAGATTGATCACTTAATTTATTACCTTTCAAAACCAATGACTTTAAAAATGGATTGTAATGTAATACGTATTACATAGGTATAATAGCAAATGCTAATTACGATGCTTTTAAAAGTCTAGATTCCGGTTTCGGTTCGTAAAACAGCTTTTTGGCTTGACAAATTTTCCTTGTACCATAGACTAATTATACTGTTTTGTACCTAAGTGTACCAAATTTTAATAACTAGGTCCAGACATTCCTGAGATTTCGCGTCATCACACACTTTACTCGCCTACGTACCTTTTTTTGTGGTCTTATGGAAATGAATGCTATTAGGAAAACCCGATACCATTTTGTATGCTGTTTTATAGGGCGTTCGTAATATGCTGTTATACGAGGTAAAACCGGTTAAAGTTTTAAAAGCCGTGGAAAAATTCCGTGGTAAAAACAGGAAAGAAACAGCAGTAAAAAAGCCGCGGAAAAAGAAAGCAGACGGGGAAAAGCCGACAGAAGAAAAGCCCATGGATAAAAACAAATATTTATTTTTTTGTACTATTACTAGTTTTCGTCTAACAAATTTAGCAATGGTGCACAGTTCAAATAGAACAGCCTATTATCAAATAATTAATTCAAAATTTTAAGTCAATATTCTGAGCAAAGAGCTTAATTTAGAAGTCAATGCAAATCAGAATTTGTGTTCTAAATCTAAATAATTGAAATTTCCTATCCTGAAATTCAAATTCTCAGAAAAGTAAATTTTGACGCTATAATTAAAATTTTATTGTTATATCCAGTGATGACAAAAATTGAAGTAAATAATATAAAATTAACTTTTATGAAGTTTGCAGTCAAGTAATGAAGGGATCACTAAAATAACTTAGTAATTGTTATACAGTATTAAGGAATTTTTAAAACTTGTTACATTCTATTACAAGCATTTGCAGTTTTTTTAGACAGTGCTTTTTTTAGACAGTGCGGAATCACTTGATTGAGTAAAAGCTGCTTATTGTGAATCTATAATGGGATGCTGGTAATTCAAGGAATTGTTTGTTTTCACAATGTTTAAAGGTGTAAAGCATTATTAGCCCCACTGTCACCTGCAAGTACTTTCAATTTCAAAATTGCAACGTTCTAGAGTTAGAGGTATGTACTATTTATATGGTTGAAAAGTACCTTGATATTCAAATAAAAATATGCATTTCCTAGTTTGGTTATACTATTCTCTGTAATGCAAAAAAACGATTAAGAGGGAAGTTATTTTTTCCCATCGTTTTTTTTTCGTCTGCTTTTTTCCCGCGATTTTATAACCGTTTTTTTTTGCGTTTTTTTCTGCGGCTTTTTTCTGCGGCTTATTTATCTTAGATTCTGGTTTTATACAGAATTTATAGTATGCGACATATCAACAGGAAAATCTGTTGACGTTCTATATGTGTTGAATTAAATAAATGTGGTGAAGTAACTAGTATAGTGATTCTTGCATCTCCTCATTTTTTAAATCCTTATTCATGGATAAGTTTGTCCTTAATCAAATTAAAACCGGGTTAACTTTTATTGTTACGTGAAAAATGTAAACAATATCGGGAAACATCTGTTGATTAAATTTTAATGAAGTATGAAAAACATTAGGCATTAATGCACATATTACACAGCTTCAATTAGAAATACCGATACACGTAAATATGTAAACTAGGTATGGTGGTGATCGTAAAAAATCGAATTTCAGATTTTTACGAATATGTACGTTTGCAGGTTTTTAACGAAAAAATGGGACAGAAATGGATTTTGGTTGTTGTTTAACTAAACATATCTACCAAAATCGTTTCTGTCCGATTGTTTTCCGTCAAGCGCTAAAAAAAGTCGTAAGTCTACTGGACTAGTTTCCAAATGTTGTGTTTTTTTTTTTAATTTCTATACTGCAGAAGTATGCGAAAGACCATACAATGTTTGGCTCATTTTTGTATTTAAAAGTTACAAAGAAACTACTGTAAATCTATTCCTTGATTACCAGCCGCTCAGTTGCAATTTAAAACGGTAAGCGGCGGCGCTTTTGGCTTTCGTGGAACTTGCAAACATCTGTTGGAGTTTTAAAGCAGAAAAGGTAGGTATTTATTTTTATTATCCCATTGTGCTGATAAGTACCTACCAAACGCAAATGCCCCAAGTCCTAGCAACTGCAAGACGCAAGTAAATTCTTGATCATCCCCAAGAAACACAATTTTCTATCATGTTAATAATTACTGTATTCATTGTAACTAACTTGAGCTCAATTATATGAAATGGAGAGGTACTGTTACATAATGAGAATGTGATAATAATAAATGTTTGAATTTATAAGTACCGCCGACGTGTTTCGCCCATTTTTAGCTCTAAATCAGCGCGTATTTTAGCAATCCCTTTAAGATTTTTCATTTATCTATTTATTTAATTTCTAAATCTTACTACATATGTATACATCGGTTGATAGTTACGTTCCGCTAACGATCTTTCTAAGCTCTTTAAAATAATAATGCAAATATAAAATCTTTCACAAAGGCGCAGATAGATTAGTGTAAATGTTATTTGTATAGATACTTGCACGCTTCTTTTATGACGCGAGGGCCTGTAAAATAAAAAAAGTGCCTTAAATTGTGTTTTACTTGAAAGGATTTTGAGGCCCGCTACACTGGGCGATATAGAGCACCTCGCCCTAGATAGTAAATATGAAGTTTTGTGTTTTAACGCAGTCTACTTTAATTAAAAACCCGGATTTTCAATAGCTGCACGTTTTACAAAAACGTACGTGTTATTTAAAAATATGCAGACAGAAGCTGTATTTTCGGATATTTTTATACCTGTTTAAAACCTATCCCTACCAATTTTACCTGTTCAAAAAGGACCGTTCTACAGACAACGCTCTTAAACTGTGAGTATGTGAGCGATCTTCGTGTAGCAAAGTTCGTTCATAATAAAGTTGACTTCAACATGGCCGATATAAAATTTGTATTCTTTAGATTTCTAGAGGATGATACCTTTATGACGCGTGCTAAATTTTTAATAATAAAGTGGGGTATAAAAAAGCTAAAAAATATAACGTGGGGTGGCAATCAGAAGAAGGCAATGCCACTACGAATTTTTGAAAATGTTGACTTTAATGCCCGATTACTTAAACAGAAAAAAAATAATCGATAAAAATTATATCATTTAATAGCCCTTAATAAGTATAATCACGTGATAGAAGAATATTTTGGCAGTATAAAAATTGTAAAGATGGCACGTTCTCAAAATTATGGAAATTTTCCAAAAATTATTCCTCAAAATTGTATTCTATTATCTATATGATGCAATTTTGGGATTTGTACTAATTTATTTGTTTTTCTTTATCAGATTACAATTCACGACAAGGAGAAGGAGATGCAGAACAGAAGGAAAGAGAAGATAATGAAAAGGAAGGAGAAGACATGGAAGGAGAAGAAGACGTGGAAGGGGAGAAGACATAGAACGAGAAGAAGACAAGGAAGGTGGAGGAGAGAAGGAAGAAAAAGAAGAAGCGAAATAGAAGAAAATTGAGAAATACAAAAAAATATTTAATTAATAAATAATTTTGCTAGTTTTCTGTATATCATATATAGTACATATAATGTTCGTTATGAGAATAAATAATAAATTCTAATGTTTCAAGTTTATTCTTCTTATTTATATTCTTATCCTATGCTCGTTAACTTTAAATGCTTTTTTCTACTTTGCAATTACCGAATTCAGAAAAAACTTGGAAAGCCTTATTAATATTTAGTAAGGTAAAGTATTGTTGAATATTTGAAAAACAACCTCATACAACCGAATTGTAAAAAGTTCTGAATAACCTGACAATATTTTGTTTATACAAATTTCAAACTGGTCAAATTCCGATACAACCTGATAAAAACATTCACTATCTCGCCTGGTTAAATTGTGTTAATATTTAATAAGGCAAACGATTGTTCAACCTTATACAACCTCATTACAAAATATTCGTCAAAAACCTGATAAAATGTTGTAAATTTCGAACTTGTCGAATTCCGATAAAACCTGGTAAAAGCATTTGCTATCTTTCCTGGTTAAACCTTGTTAATATTCAACAAGGTAAACGATTATTCAACCTGATAAATATAATAACCTCATACAACCTCATTATAAAAAGTTCCTTAATAACCTGATAAAATGTTGTAAATTTCGAACTTGTCATTTTCCGATAAAACCTGGTAAAAGCATTTGCTATCTTTCCTGGTTAAACCTTTTTAATATTCAATAAGGTAAACGATTATTCAACCTGATAAATATAACCTCATACAACCTCATTACAAAAAGTTCGTTAATAACCTGATAAAATGTTGTACATTTCGAACTTGTCAAATTACGGTAAAACCTTGTAAAAGCATTCGCTATCTGTCCTGGTTAAACCATATTAATATTCAACAAGGCAAATGCTTGTTTAACCTCTTAAACGCAACCCGATAAAACCATATTAGAATATTCTATAGGATCAGCTCGGAATTGCCTGTTTCAAAAACCTCATATAAACCTTACACACATATTTCTATAAGGTTGTGTCAGGTGACTTTCAGTAGGGTTACCTGTAAGTGAAAAAGTATGCTGCTTACTTGTTGTAGGAATCTGAACAGGAAGCTCAGAAAAGGTAACAGGTTCCTTACGAGAATTCCTTACTGAATTCTTTCTGAGAACGTATCTACTTGTCACAAGTTGAAGGTAATTTATTCGGGGTTTCTTCTTTTTCACTCGCATTTCGCTTGAATTTATTAATTTATCTTTAACGGATTCTGACCGTTCAACATTCACGACTAATGTCTTTACATTTGACTTGGAAGTACTTGGTTGGTCACTATCCAATACTGTGGCCACATTCGATGTTGTGACATTTGCTTTTGAAGGATTTTGCTCACTTGAATATTTTAACTGCTTCTTTGATGTTTCTCTCATATATTTCTTTCGTTTTGCCCCTTTAGATTCTAAAACAATAAAAATGCTTGAAAATTAAATAAAATCAAATGCTAGGCATTTATATACTCTATTAATAAGTTCCAGGTTTACTTCGTTAACGTTAATGTATAAATAAAATAATATATAGCATTAACGAGTAGTATTTATTTATTTGAACCTTATACGTATTTCAACATGTTTAAATGCCATTATCAATGGTAAAATTTTAAAATAAACAGTTACTTTACAAACGCTAGAACTTGACTTGATCTTGGTTATTTATGTTTGTAGATGATTTGATTTCTTACTGCAAATCTTCCAATAATGTTGACTTTATGAGATCAATATTCATTAATAGTACAGTTTTTAAATACCTATATATCTAATTTACATTTATCATCAGAAAAGTGTGAAAATTTTATAGAGTTGATGATGTCATTAAATGATTGTGTTCTTTGGCGTAATTGAATTTATGTTGGTGTGTATATTTGTAACTTTGTACCTGATATCAAAAATTCGCCACTATTTGACTCGCCACCATCGTAATCCAATACTGTGGCCACATTCGATGTTGTGACATTTGCTTTTGAAGGATTTTGCTCACTTGAATATTTTTTCTGCTTCTTTGATGTTCCTATCATAAATTGTTTTGGTATGGCACCTCTAGATTCTAAAACAATAAAAATGCTTGAAAATTAAATAAAATCAAATGCTAGGCATTTATATACTCTATTAATAAGTTCCAGGTTTACTTCGTTAACGTTAATGTATAAATAAAATAATATATAGCATTAACGAGTAGTATTTATTTATTTGAACCTTATACGTATTTCAACATGTTTAAATGCCATTATCAATGGTAAAATTTTAAAATAAACAGTTACTTTACAAACGCTAGAACGTGACTTGATCTTGGTTATCTATGTTTGTAGATGATTTGATTTCTTACTGCAAATCTTCCAATAATGTTGACTTTATGAGATCAATATTCATTAATAGTACAGTTTGATGTCATTCAATGATTGTGTTCTTTAGCGTAATTAGATTTATGTTGGTGTTTATATTTGTAACTTTGTACCTAATATCAAAATTACTTATTTTCTGGCCTATATAAACTGAATAGTGGGAGCAAGTAAATGCCTGATCTTAGTAAATCATCTGTTTTTCTCTTAGCATTAATACTCATAAATCCAATTACACTAAACACTTATTGGAACACAACACATTTAATGACATCTAACAACACTATAAAATGGTTGCACTTTTGTAATGATAAACTTAAATTAGATATACTGGAAGCTTTTCAAATTCACAAGCATTTAAAAACTGTACCTTTAATGAATGAGCAAATTGATCTCTTAAATTCACCATTACTGGAAGTTTTGGAATGAGAAATCAAGTCATCTGCATGCAGATATAGAAAACCAAAATCAAGTCAAGTTCTGTTTACTTTTAATCTATATTCTTGCGTCAAGAAGTGATGGAAATTTACATCTAATTTAGCCAGTAAAAGCCCGCTGCAGACTCAAGGCGTTGGTTACGTTTACGTTACATTTTAAATATTCGCGCGCCAATAACTGAGTAAATAACATTGTTTTTGCAAAAATTAAAGCAAGAAAAAAAATTTAAAATAATAACGCCCACCGTCAGGAGAAGCTGTAGCAGCAGATGTTGGTTTGAGTGGAGTACTGTGAATCATTTGTTTGTTACCGACGACACCGAAACCCATCACAATCGCCCTTGGAGATTTTCTATTAAATATTTTTCGACCCGGTGTACGTGCCTTGAATTTTGGAACCTGTAAAACCACAGCTAGGTAAGTTGTAAGGCAATGAATATGGTAAAACAAATAATACAACATCTAAATCTGGCACACTTAATCTAAGTTAATAACAGCTAGGCTTCCGGGTTGGAGCCGCGTCATCGGTGCATGAACTGCCGACGTTTCGTCCTCGGTTCCACGGGACATCTTCAGGGCTGTGGTCACTTTGGGATCTGGAACACAACTGGCGAGACCGGTGCAGGCACCGGGTTTATAAGGGACGGGTGGGTAACAGGGTGTGAATGCTGGGTCTCTGATTGGCTGTCGGGCTGTAGCGGTTGCAGGGCGGGGCTTGGATTTAGTCGGAAAAAGTAGTTTGTAGGCATTGTGCAGGGGATAGCTGTGGTCTCGGTTAATATTGTTAGGAGTTTTGTGTATTTCTATGGATTCACGGATCACACGGTTGAGGTAGGTGGAAGAACGGGCTAGGATTTTGGTCTTGTCAAATTGAATGTTATGGCCTGTATCGAGTTTATGTTCTGCGATAGCCGACTCTGCGGGACATTTCAGTCGAGTGCAGCGCTCGTGTTCAGAAATTCGAACGCTGATCGGCCTCTTCGTCTCACCAGCATTCACACCCTGTTACCCACCCGTCCCTTATAAACCCGGTGCCTGCACCGGTCTCGCCAGTTGTATTCCAGATCCCAAAGTGACCACAGCCCTGAAGATGTTCCGTGGAACCGACGACGAAACGTCGGCAGTTCATGCACCGATGACGCGGCTCCAACCCGGAAACCTAGCTGTTATTGTGGCACACTTAAAATATACAGTACATTCTGAAGCTTTTGCCAAATTTACTTATTACTTAAATTTGTAAAACTTGCAATATTAAATTATAGAAACTCAAGAAAATAATACAAAAAGAACTGTTATATTCCTTACCGCAGACTTATATATTGTATTTATTGCTGCTGCAGATGCAACTGCCTGAGTTTTGTTATTTCAGCAAGTCTCAGTTCTTAGATTTCCATAATAATAATAATAGAGCGTCTACCAAGGTATGCTCGATTTAAATATATGATTTAAATCGCGAAGTGCTTTTTAAAAATAAATTATAATTTAAATCAAGATTTAAAAACTGGTAAACTAAGTGTGTTGTGTTGAAAAAACACAAAAATGTATACACTGCAGACGCATCACAACCCCGAATAAAAGGGATTATGGATTGAAACAGGGTTGACAAAAATCACGATTACAAAAATCTAAAATCATGGATTTTTGAGCAAATCAAAAAATGTTTTATCTAATGAGTATCTGTATGTAAAATACTTAATTACTTTAACAATATCTATTTATTTTAACCTTATACGTATTTCGGCATGTTTACATGCCATTGTCAAAGGTTATATGAAAAGATTATAAATTAGCCATTCAAAAAATTTATTTATTATAATTATTATATAACTTCGTTCGATACAATTAAATATGCTTCGATCCCATATTTTGGTGAGAAATCACAAAAAAATTGCTAAAATTATAAACAAAACAAATGAATATAAAGTAAGCTTTAAAACAACCAGGAACATCTTAAACACTTTGTTTAATGCAAAATCAAAAACAGACGATTTGCTAAAATCAGGCATTTACAAATTAAATTGTTCGCATTGTAATTCGGTTTATATAGGCCAGACAATTAGAAATTTTGATATTAGGTATAAAGAACACGTACGTTGTTACAAATACAAACACCCACATAAATCCAATTACGCTAAACACTTACTAGAACAAAATCATTCAATGACATCTAATAACGCCATAAAATGTTTAAACGCCATAAAATGTTTACACTTTTGTGATGATAAACGTAAATTAGATATACTAGGAGCTTTTGAAATTCACAAACATTTAAAAACTGTACCGTTAATGAATGAGCAAATTGATCTCTTAAATTCTCCTCTACTGGACGTTTTGGAATGAGAAATCAAGTCATCTGCGGACGATTACCAAGATAAGTCACAAAGTTCTATTGCTATAACAACACTAACTGTTTACTTTTCATATAACCTTTGACAATGGCATGTAAACATGCCGAAATACGTATAAGGTTAAAATAAATAGATATTGTTAAAGTGATTAAGTATTTTATATACAGATACTCATTATAAAGTATTTTAGTTTAAATTAAGTTATATTTCAATCATTATTCTACAGGGCGTTAGAAATTATAGGGGCATCGTTGCTAACTTCGGTATTATTGGAGACGCAATAGGAATAAAATTTTTCGATATTTGCAAATGTAAGAAATTAAAATAATTCAATGCAAAATTTTTATTCACATTTGTTATTTAATTTTCAGCATATTGATCAATTATGCACATTTGCCATATTTTTATTAAAAAATTCCTAAACAACGCTTAGCAGCTATGTGCTAAAATAAGCAGTACTATAGATATCATAAAGCTATTTTAGGTAATAATAGGCTAAGAGATTCTGATTTTCTTCGTAATAAAAATGTTTTAAACAAAGTTAATGTCGAGAGTAGAAGGGGTACAGCCATGAATCATCACCCTCAGGGTATTGCATTCCAATCAACGTCACGTAAGTGACGTCAAATTTACGTCAGCGAATTTTCGTCACAAGAACACCGCCCCTAGGTACAAAAAAATATAAACAAGCATCATATCAAAAATCTAATAAAGTGTTATCCAATTAATTTCGGGTAGATTAACATCTAATCTTATAATTTTCCTTGATTTTCAACTAAAATTCCATGCTGACGGTACTTTAGTGTCGTCACTATTTCTGTTGCCACCGGGCTTGGAATAGTCATCACCCCGAGGTGAAATATATTTCACAAATTAAACAAAAAAAAAAGAAACTTTTTAAATAGTAACTAGAGGTAATTAACTATAGAAATTAGATTTTTTTTTAGAAATTCTTTTAAAACAACTTGGGTTTGGAGTATTCATCATCCCGAGGCTAATTACGTTTCAAAATTTTTAACAGAAAACAAACGAGTTAGTAAGTAGACGTAAGTAGCTATAGAAATTAAAATTTCTAATTTTTTGAAATTTTTTAAATTTAAATACAATAAACATAACCACAAACGTTTGAAGTAAATCTTTGCAATATTTTGAATTAAAATTGAAAGTTTTAAATTGATAGAAGGGATAATCGTTAAAGAAATTATTGTCACGTCGGGGCTTGTAGCGTGTGACATAATGTCTAGGTATATTATAAGAACAACCAAAATTCAACAGAGATATATTTAGTTAATGATTTACATTATTATTTAATACTAAACTAAAATTACTTACATGTGTTACAATACAGTTTGTTAATCTGGGGCACAAGCCCCCAATATGCGAGAGGTATTTTGAGTCTTAGTTATTGTAGATGGTAGAGACTCATGTTGAGTCTAAACTGGGTTTGGTTGTTGGTCGTTGGTAACTGCCCTCGTACCAGTAAGCTGAATCCTTTTATACTCTGTGATGCAGAGTAGGGATGGTTTTATTAATAATTAATATAATGCGGTGCATTGCAGATGTGTATGCATCTGCGATCGGATTGGCTTACAAATAGGTCAATCAATATGTATGTAATTGTATGACAAAGAAAGAGTGCATACACAGTAGTCGTTACGGTTCGGTATATACGGTCGGACACGCTACCAGTTACTAAGGCAAACAAAGTATTATCTTGACAGCAGGCGATCAACTTCGCCAATATGAAGTTGCACAACAATGCTCTCAAACGAATAGGAAAGAGAAGAGTAAACGTTGCCCAGGAAATATTTCGTGTGGGCGATTTAGAGAAGAAATGCCCCCTGGTTTTGCTCGAGGGCGAAAAGTAAAAGATAGAGAGAGATAGAGATAGAGATAGAGATAGAGAGAGAGATAGAGATAGAGATAGAGAGAGAGATAGAGATAGAGATAGAGATAGAGATAGAGATAGAGGGAGAGATAGAGATAGAGATAGAGGGAGAGATAGAGATAGAGATAGAGGGAGAGATAGAGAGAGAGATAGAGGGAGAGATAGAGAGAGAGATAGAGGGAGAGATAGAGAGAGAGATAGAGAGAGAGATAGAGGGAGAGATAGAGAGAGAGATAGAGGGAGAGATAGAGAGAGAGATAGAGGGAGAGATAGAGAGAGAGATAGAGGGAGAGATAGAGAGAGAGATAGAGGGAGAGATAGAGATAGAGGGAGAGATAGAGATAGAGATAGAGGGAGAGATAGAGATAGAGATAGAGGGAGAGATAGAGATAGAGATAGAGGGAGAGATAGAGATAGAGATAGAGGGAGAGATAGAGATAGAGATAGAGGGAGAGATAGAGATAGAGATAGAGGGAGAGATAGAGATAGAGATAGAGGGAGAGATAGAGATAGGGATAGAGGGAGAGATAGAGATAGAGATAGAGGGAGAGATAGAGATAGGGATAGAGGGAGAGATAGAGATAGGGATAGAGGGAGAGATAGAGATAGGGATAGAGGGAGAGATAGAGATAGGGATAGAGGGAGAGATAGAGATAGGGATAGAGGGAGAGATAGAGATAGGGATAGAGGGAGAGATAGAGATAGGGATAGAGGGAGAGATAGAGATAGGGATAGAGGGAGAGATAGAGATAGGGATAGAGGGAGAGATAGAGATAGGGATAGAGGGAGAGATAGAGATAGGGATAGAGGGAGAGATAGAGATAGGGATAGAGGGAGAGATAGAGATAGGGATAGAGGGAGAGATAGAGATAGGGATAGAGGGAGAGATAGAGATAGGGATAGAGGGAGAGATAGAGATAGGGATAGAGGGAGAGATAGAGATAGGGATAGAGGGAGAGATAGAGATAGGGATAGAGGGAGAGATAGAGATAGGGATAGAGGGAGAGATAGAGATAGGGATAGAGGGAGAGATAGAGATAGGGATAGAGGGAGAGATAGAGATAGGGATAGAG
>CATVIB010000123.1:0-57913 GCA_958336395.1 Ctenicera cuprea
ATGAAATCAATACTTCCCTATACTGAAAGTATAGGAAAGTAAAAAACAGTAAAGCGGTGGAAGTTTTTTCAGTTAAAATTTATTAAAACCTCTTTTAAGTAAATTAAAAGATAATGTTACTAACCAGAAAAAAAAATTACACACAGACAGACGGTCCGACGGCAGGAAAACGACACGCAATTGTTTAAAAGCAAATGAACGGCGCGGCGCAATGTTTTAATTTTTCACAACTAATTCGCACAGAAGTTTAACAAACACTAAAAACGAATGAAGAAAAACCAAATATAATAATTTCTAATACAATCCTCAAACCAATCGTTGTTATAACGATTACACCAATAAACTAATTAAAAAATATAATCGAATTCACGGTTTCTATAAGAAATGTTGCGAGACTAATAATATTGTTACATAAAATAATAAAAGTATGCACGCAACAATTAACTCGTGTTATTTAACTTTTACAACTCAACAATGTGTGTCAGTATAACCAACCTCGATAAAAAGGAAGAGATCCATAAAAAAGTCCCTATCAAAAACAACAGACACACTTACCTGATCGACTGTTGGCATTTTAACTTGAAGAAAAATAAAATTTCGAAGGACGAATCAACACTTTAAAAAAACGGCAACACTTTAAATTAATCGAAAGACATACGCGAATGCACACGGAATTTTTTAAATTTCTGCATAATAACACGGGGAACACACGCGAAAACGGCTTCCTGTCGAGTTCCTCCTTTCTTCTGAAAAGCGATCATCATTCTCTGAAATAAAAATCACTGGAAGGGTCAGTTGGTTTCTTATTGGATCGTTCTGACTCAGTGAAGTCGTCCTGTGCGAGTGGGAATTTAGAAGGATCAGGAACACGTGCACTTTGCAAGGTGTTTTGTTGTCTGGAAACATAGACGGATTCGCATGCAAAAAAGGTACTAAAAAGTTCGATGTGAGAAAATGTACGGCTGGGTTTATGTGAGGTTTTTGAAGTACCGATACTTTTTTACGTGATTTATGGTACTTGTAAATAAAAAATAATTTACTATTTCAAAAATACGTTTTAATATTGCAGGATTATGATTGCAGTCCTAAAAATTCTTATGATTTAAATTTAAACGTACCTACATATTTTAGCTAAAAATTTTAAATATGTTTATTTTATTACTTTTTGTTTTTTTACACTTTTTCGTATTTTCAGCATTGTGAGTAACTTGGAATTTTAAACCAGTATTTTTATATTACAAAAACTTGACTAAGTATTTATTTTTTTTCGACTGATTAACTTAGGAAATTTTAACGTCAATTTATATTTTCAAAGATCAAAATTCCTGAAATTTACAGTTTTAGATTGATCTCAGCTGGGAAGCGCAGGGGATTCCCTTGTCGTCCCTTTCAAGGATTAAAGCACAATCTTGCTGTTGCAATGTTCCCCCTCAATTCAGAATTGGCATTGTTTATACACAATTTGACTACTTAAATTCGTTAAATTGATAACTTATAGACGGTGTCCCATGACCCGAGAAGAAGGGCGTATTATTTAGGTCAAGTGGAGTAAATAATGTTCCATATAAATGTATCCACAACTTAACCCTTACAAAATTTTGAGCCTTACAAGTGAACAATTAAAGAGCGAAAAACATCTAATGACAGGCAATAACGTATTACGGTGACATTGCTAATGCTGTAATAATTACTCGAAATTTTTTATTGCGGGTTCTCTACAAAGTCTGGCGGTGCATACGTTATTGACCTGATAGCTCTCTTAAATGTGCAAGGATAGGATAGTATATTATTTGCGCTACAGCATCCATAATGCTATCCACAACTTTACCCCTGTTCTGCATAAACTAACAGCTTCATATGCCCCAACAAAATAACCGAAGGGCGAGGTCGGGCGATCGGGGTGGCCAACGATGTGCATCACCAGAAATTGCTAAAATCATCGAAATTTTTCAGAGAGTCAACTGTTTTTTTAAATATTATTTGAGGCTTTCGCGGTTTGTCGAACTGTCAATATTACAATTTACTTTCGGCTTAGACCGCGTCATCATTTGGGGATTACGCCCAGCATAATCAGATAAGGACCGACCTGTAGCTTATCTGCCTCTACAAGCATTTGCTCTAAAAGTTTGAGCAATATTTGTTCGTAGGCCCTGCCTGCCTGAACAAGGCCGTATGCTTAGCTTATTTTACCTTGGGGCGGACAAGGATTTGATCTTAATGTATTTTGTTTGCCAGGACAATAATACTTAATCGGCTTATGCCTGTTAGCTGTTTGTGAACCCATACAAACTGTGTGATGCATAGTGCAGTAACATGATACGATGACACTACGAGTCGTCAAGGTTCGTGCATACCAGCCGTAGGATCATAAATGCGCACAAATCACTTTGCGTGATGCAAATGCACTAATTAGGATGCAAACCAAATTCTCTGTATCCACTTTTGCAGTTTATTGAAATGTTTCTTAGAAACAGGCCAGAATTAGCGATGAAATTAAAAAATACTGTAACGTTGTGAAATATAAAATTTCGCGTTTAGAAAAATAGCCTTTATCTACATCGATTTCAAAATGTTTCTCTTCAGCGCAGCCACGTTTCTCTAAAAGTCTGAATGATTTTTGTTTGTTTTCTATAATCCTTCAAGGAAAACCCAAAACCTAACCTAAATACGATCCTCGAGTATAGCCAAGTAATAAACCCTTGCTGTCTACTATCTAGCGTCCTAGTGATTTTGTGGTTCAGGCAAGCCCCCAGTTTAAAAGTAAAATCACTAGCGCTATTTAATGCGACACAGGTTGGCCAACTCCTGACTTTATTTCGAACGATAGTCGGGTGTTGCTATAATTCGACAATTGTATTAAATGGGGCATTGCATAAATTCCTTATTTGTTCTGCATTTAAAGCAACAGTATGGTGTTGCTTGAAATCATTATTTTCAGCAATAGCCGCACATTGTATTAATTCGATTTGCAACAATATCCGCATATTGCGTAAAATCACTTGATATTTACTGCAATAGTCGGGTGTCGTTTGAATTCGCATTTCGCCAGTGCTATGGTGTTGTTTCAAATCATTATTTACAACAATCTGGCATTGCATTAATTCGATTTACAACAACACACATCTATTACCGTAATGTATTATTTGCATCAATAGTCGTATATCGTTTTAATTCGGTAGGTAGTTGGTTGCTTCAATTCTACATTTACAGCAATAGTCGCACATTGTATTAATTCGATTTGTAACAACACTCGCATATTGCGTAAATTCAATAGATATTTACAGCAATTGTCGAGTATCGTTTGAATTCGTATTTTCGTCAGTGCTCTGGAATTGTTTCATATCATTATTTACAACAATCTGACATTGCATTAATTCGATTTACGAAATAATCGTCTATTGCGGTAATGTATTACTTGTAGCAATAGTCGTATATCGTTTTAATTCGGTAGGTAGTCGCGCTTTAAAATTCTACATTTACAGCAATAGTCGCACATTGTATTAATTCGATTTGCAACAACACCCGCATATTGCGTAAATTCACTACATAATTACAGCAATTGTCGGGTATCGTTTGAATTCGCATTTTCATCAATGCTGTGGTACTCTTTCAAATCATTATTTACAACAGTCGCACATTGCATTAACTCGATTTGCAACAATACACGCCTATTGCGATAATTGTTTATTTGCAGCAACAGCTAGTTGCGTAACGTTTTAATTCTGTAGTTGCTTCAATTACGAGCATTGTAATATTGTTTTAAATGATATCGTTCACAGCAACAGTCTACATTGATTTCAGTTTGATTATTTGCAACAATGGTCGTGTATTGTGTGATTTACAACAAATGTAGATTGTTGTTTGATTGTAGATTGTTTACCACAACAGTCGCACATAGTAAGAATTCATTATTTATTGCAACTTTCAATGTACTCCATTGAAAATTTGAAGAGCTATTGCAATATTTAAAACAACATGTACCTTAAATTTTGTTTCATAAACCAACCATGTTGTTCTAATTGTAAACAAAATACTCGACTATATATTACTAGCAATCTTGCTTTTAACTTTCAAATAAATAGCAATATGGCGTTCCATAATGAAGTGTAGATGCGACATACTTTGCTAACTTTCCTGACATTCATACATTTTGCGATGTTTAAAGTTTCACGAACTAACGATAGCTGAAAGGAAACTTAATGACATTTATAACAAAATAATATATAATCTCTAGGATATAACACCTTTTAGAATACATAATATATTAGAAACAGCAAACAAATCTACAAAACATTATGTATGCCATTTTACAGATTCGGATGCCAATTTACAGAAAATGCAAGCAAAGCACTTCCCCTGCACTTTCCTGTACTTTATAAACCGTTACTATTCCTATATTTAAAAGAATTTATGTACGACATTGCAACCCCAACAGTGGTGGCAGTGGTAAACTACAAGCCCGTTGAGTCCGCAAAGATCAGGATAAGAAGCCAGCAGTACTGCAACAAACAAGACTTTTTTAAATTTTAGGAAAAAATTTCTAAATTCATGAGAAATTAACTTAAGCAAAAAAAAAGCAAAAAAAAAAGAAACGGTCTCCATTTGAAGCTAGAAAATTTGGCAAAAAGCGTTGAATTTGCCCTAAGGATTATTTTTCAAATTTAGTAAATTTGATTTCTGATGCAAATGCTACCAAAAAAATTAAGTATAACTTTCTATTTGGGTTTTAGATATTTTTGTAAAGCTTATTTTCCTAATGAATTTTTGATGCACCTCTACATTCCATAGCTCATCGAAATCGGACCATCCGTTTGGGAGTTATGAAGAACACACCCACACGCATATGCACACGCAATCGCACACCCACACCCACATTCGCACCCGCACCCGCATCCGCCGCACCCGCACCCTCACCCGTACCCTATCCGCACCAATACCCGCACCCGCAATGTTTTCTTAAAATCTATTGTTAGGTAAACTGCTATCATAACAGAATCATCTTTGATATTTCAAACTCTAAAATCAGAATAGAAGTGAGAAAGTGTGCAAGTAAGGAAAGTAAAAAATGGTAACCTAAGTAACCATTTATAAGTAAAAATCAATCTGAGGGAGAGCGATAGAAAAACTGAATTGCAGTCGGCTATGAAACAAAACCAACATGTCCATTATTTTTTCCAGAATTATAAAAAGCCACGCAACTATGTAAATAGCTCCACGATTTGCAAACTAATCATCGATATGCCGCTCTTGTTTCACAGCCGACTGCGATTAGCTTTTATCGCTTTGTATAACTTATACTATTGGCACATTTTTCAACGTTTTCGAAAAAATCTATTGTTAGGTAAATTGTTATGATAACATCTTCAATATTTCAAACACTGAAGTCGGTTAAAAGTGTGAAAATGTGCACGTTTTATTTGCTACTAGCTAATTTTCTTATTTTTAATATTTCTGCACCTAAGTCTGTTTGTTAAAAGCCACTTAAGGAGATAATGTGATTCTAAGAGAAATGTGAAATTCAAAAATTGTTAATACCATAAATATTTTGTTTTAATAGGAGTTTTAAAGTAGATAAAAAAATATTAAAAAACATTAACAATAAAAAATGATAGTTTAATAATAAAATAAAACCCTTGGTATTTGTTTCACAATTTGTTGATTTTTATTCACTTCAGTCGAGATTTTGAACTGTGTCGGTTATCTTCAAGAGTTTACAAAAAAAGTTTTTATTGTAAACTCCTGAAGGTAACCAACGCGGCTAAAACTATAGTCGAGAAAAGAAAAATCGACAAATTGTGAAACAAATACCAAGTGTTTTATTTTATTATTATTATACTATTAATTTTTACTAGTAAATATTTATTAATAATGTTTCATTCACCACGTGCCTGCCACACAATTAGTTCAAAATAAAAATATTAAATTTTGCATGTTTTCATTTCCTTGGGCTAATTTTCTAAATCGTTGTATATTGCGAATGATTTGTTTTGCGACAGATTCATTGTTGCACTATTGATAAAACGATTTACCAACAAAATAAATTATTACAGCTAAGTGTTCGCTTAGCAATCAACAGGTCCTGGGTTCGAGTCCCGGCGTAGTCATGGATGTTTGCGTCTGTTGCATGTTATATGGGGGCTAACAACCTTCGCAGCTGACGATCCTGTAATGACTGCCTTATAATCAAAACAATATCACAAATGTGCAGTTGTGAATACATTTATTAAAAACGAAAAAAAAAACATTAAAATTCCTTTAAGAAATTTAAATACTTTTTCTATTTTCTATTCTGAATAGTATTTGAGAACGATACATACATCTTTTAGTATTAATTATAAAGAAACTGTTCACTTTTCCATATGTTATAATGCTGGACATAATAATTTCACGAGTCCCCGCATTCTGTCGAGAAAATTGTTCTCAACTTCATTTCCATGATTTCCAGAATTATTTTTTAGCGCCATAATAATACGAAACTTATTTCTTCTTTTAAAAGTTATAATTTGCAGGTGAAATAGGTTCAGAAAATCATGAATCTTTACTTTTCATAGTAGTTTATTGAGATTGGTTTTGTCTGACAGCCTTAAAAACTCATATCTAAAAATTTGAAATTAGTTTTAAATTACATTTACAGTAAACAAGTTAATTGGATTCTAGATATTACTATACAGAGTTATTTCTAATTATTGGAAAAGTTCAGGAGACAAAAATAGGTAAAACGCTAAAAACTCACAGCCTTAATTCAAAGTTAAAATTGCTGTTTTATATGTTATCAATGTGTTTACGAAACCAGGTTCATTATGCAAGAAGATGAAGTAGTGTGGGTAATTTCGTCAAGAATACTTTGTTAGTAAGAGAAGTAAAATTGTCTTATCATATTTAAAAAGTTATTTGTAATTTTGTATCAACGTTCTGCGCACGAACAGCGACTTGTTTGTAATATGGAACCAATGTGGGTCGGCTAGCACGTAAACCTGTTTGTTTTTGCGGGCATGTCATTGTAGTTAGCAACTGAAAGTATTCGATAAGAAAAAAAAGTCGATGTTTTTTCCGTAAAAGATTCCTTAGAATTATATAAAATCAAAAACAGAAGAACAAATTCGTCAGCCTAAATATAGATGGGAGGGAGAAACGTAAAGCTACTCTACTTTTTACTGGGCCTAAAACTTATGTTGTGATTCTTATTCTACTATCACTCATTACCTAAAGCTCGGATTTTATGCAAAATGCCTATTCTGGAATATTAATATAGCATATAATATAGCATTAAAATACTTATGTTTTTATACGAACTACATTAATTACAGTTAATCTAAACCAACTTTAATTTGCATATTTTGCATATTTAGCTGATTTTATGCAGACTGTTATCATCACAAAAGTGTAAACATTTTATTGTGTTATTAGATATCATTAAATTATTGTGTTCTAATAAGTGTTTAGAGCAATTAAATTTATGGGGGTGTTTATATCTGTAACAACGTAGATGTTCTTTGTACCTAATATCAAAATTTCTAATTGTCTGGCCTGTATAAACCGAATTACAATGTGAACAATTTAATTTGTAAATCCCTAATTTTATCAAATCGTCTGTTTGTGATTTTGCATTAAACAAAGTGTTTAAGATATTTCTAATTGTTTTAAAACTTACTTTACTTTTATTTGCTTTGTTTATAATTTTAGCATTTTTTTTTTATTTGTCACCAAAATATGGGATCGAGGCATATTCAATTGTATCGGATGAAGTTGGAGTATTCGGATAATTTTTTTGATTATAAATTAGCTATTCAAAAAATTTATCCGAATACTCCAACTTCATCCGATACAATTAAAAATGCCTCGATCCCATATGTTGGTGACAAATCAGAAAAATTTGCTAAAATTGTAAACCAAACAAATAAATATAAAGTTTTAAAACAACTAGAAACATCTTAAACACTTTGTTTAATGCAAAATCAAAAACAGATGATTTGCTAAAATCAGGCATTTACAAATTAAATTGTTCGCATTGTAATTCGGTTTATATAGGCCAGACAATTAGAAGTTTTGATATTAGGTATAAAGAACACGTACGTTGTTACAAATACAAACACCCACATAAATCCAATTACGCTCAACATTTGCTAGAACACAATCATTCAATGACATCTAATAACACCATATAATATAATATAAAATGTATAAATAATAAAATAATAATATAAAATGTTTACACCTTTGTGATGATAAACGTAAATTAGATATACTAGAAGCTTTTGAAATTCACAAACATTTAAATACTATATTGTTAATGAATGAGCAAATTTATCTCTTAAATTCTCCTCTATTGGATAATTTGGAATAAGAAATCAAGTCATCTGCAGACGATTACAGAGATCAAGTCACCAAGTTTTATTGCTATAACAACACTAACTGTTTACTTTCTAATATAACCTCTGACAATGGCATGTAAACATGCCGAAACACGTATAAGGTTAAAATAAATAAATATTGTTAAAGTAATCAAGTATTTTATATACAGATAATCTTTACATATTTATTAATTTTATTATTAACGTAACCTAACCTAACCTTAGAAAAATAAAATCAAAAATTCAACACTAAGCGCCTAAATTTATTTATTATCTAAACGATTAAGTACAATATTTCAAAAATGCCCAAACATTTAAACTAAAGACGTTTGTTTAATGGCTTCGCACAGAATCTCGAATTCGAAATTTTTCATGAAATCAATACTTCCTATACTGAAAGTATTTTGAAGTGATTAGTCTAGAACTTCTAAAAAATATTTAGAAAACAGAAGTTACAATTTTCAAAGGTTGTTAGTTATTTAAAAAAGTTTTTAATTTTTGTATGCCTAAGTTTGAATTTTAGACCATTATTTACGAACCACGGTGTATTTATTATACGGTAAATAACATTTACGTTGTTGGTTATAGTTAAACTAGTTATAGATTTAGATTTGACAGAAAATGTAGATGGGAGTACTAAAAGCAAATTAATTCAATTAAACTGCAATTTAGCAGTGGGGTTTCCTCGAAGTTGTCTACTTGGAAACTTATGTCTAAAATATAATTGAATATCGATAATTTTTAAACGCCTTCAACGATTATCTAATTTTCGTTAATGTGATAAAAGCGACGAACAGCAACTGAAAATACAAAATAAATAGGAAATCGTAAAACCAAGAATTTAGAATTAACGGAATTTATAACTAAGTCAATAAAAACCGAAAACTTAAGAAATGATGTCACGCGAATTAGAATTGCGTTCGCAAGTAGGACTAGAGAACGCAAGTGTAATTATTAATGAGTAATGGGGTTAAGACAAAATGGCAACTGCTATTCTCCAAGGGGCTGTTTTAATGTGTTTTTGTAAATTTCAGAGCTCCTCCTGTAAAAACATTAATGCAAGTTTAATGATACCAACTACTCAAGCGTCTTCACCGCTTTGCTCTAAATTATACGTGCAAGGTGTCGTTACTGTACTTTTCTGCCGTGTACTTTTATACAATTGCGCCAAAATATAATTATCCATAAATAGCAATAATTGAAGAAGCCAACATACTTTAAACAGAGTGATTGCTCTGTAATTTATTTTTTTGACAAGTTCCCTGTGGTTTCAGTTAATGAAAAAAATCAAATCTAAATATTCCACTTGTTGTGGGCTCTTAAAAAATTACAAAAGCTAGCATAAATTAAATTATTAAGCAAGCATTCAGAATTTTTGCTAAATTCTGCATCCTAAATTTCTTATTTATAGAGAATATGATAAAACATCAATTATGCCCTTCAGCCATTGTACAAATATTTCAAATATTTGTTGTTCATATTTCGCTAATGAAATATTTCAGTGATCGCTGAAGCTCTTAAAACTTTCGGCACCAACAATAGCAAAATAACCGAAATATTTACCTTGGAAAACCAAAACTAGGCGGAAGCCTGATAAATGCATTCGTAGTTATTTCGATAACAAGAGCATTATAATTTGCACAAATTTTGATTAAAATACCAAGCCATACAAAACCACCAACGTACCTATTAGTCCACGCAAATTAGACTTTTTAGAAGAAATAATTTATAAAGTTTTGCCATTCACGTAGATGTATTCCTAATAGGGGTAGGAACAAAATCCCGAAAAGTTCCCACCCAACATGTGTCCGCAGCATCCCCATTTTTCGCGAAAACTCACCCCTAGCGTGTACAGGTTACAGTTTTTTCAATTTTTTGTGCGAATCGTTGCTCCGATTCGCAAAATGTATAGGAAATGAAATGTTTATTATTAAATTCTACATAAAAAAGTTTCTATTGTCTTTTTGGCTAATTTCAATCTAACTCTGTCAAATTACGTTTAAAGAACCATGCACGTTTTAATTTAAGCTCGTTTCCGCACCACCTATATGAGAGAGCTTTCGGCGCGTCTTTTTTTTCAGGTGGTATCCCCAGAAGGCCTATTCCACTAACAGCTCGCTTCCTTATTCGTCGGTTGGGCCATCGTTTAATATTTCTTCGGATGGTGCATTTAGGCAACCTTGTCCATGGCAGTTGGAGCACATAGTGGAACAACGTAATCCAGCTTGACGACATCCGCATCGTTTACCGCAACCCTTTTTACAGCTGCAGGATATAACTTCCAAAATAGAAATTGGAGCTGGTGCTTCGGTATTATAAACCGGTGATAACATATTGCCCATTTTTTTCCAACCCCACTGCGTTGGCTCCATTTTTTCACCTCGCCAAGATTGAATTTGGTGAAATACCCGGTATGAATGTTGTTTTAACGCGGCAGATGTTGGTGGCAATCTAGCTAAAATTACAGCATGATTCGATTGGCCAACCAATTTATTAAATGAAGCAAATCTATAGCTATTTAAACAAGTTTCTGTTCGTTCCGCTTTATATAATCCAAGTGTGAATCTCTCTCCAGCACTTGCAATATCATCTTTGGAGGATTGAGGATTGTTGAAAATAGGAACAACATCTTCCAAATCTGTTCTCTTGTTTATTATGCTTATTATTAGTGCTTTGCCTTTTCCAAAGAAAGCAGAAGTTGTATCACAACCACTAAACGCATGTGCAAATAAAACGGTTTCTTTGAAATTTTTCAAATCATTTGAAGATTGTAAATCAAGGGAACTATATAGTTTTTTCTTTATATTTCCTTGGGCGGGTTTTAAAAAGCGGATATCTTTATCTGCAGGAGCAAGAGCGATAATAAGAGTGAGGAGATCGATGTCCTGTCCAACAATAACCACAGTGTCATGTTGATGTGATAGATCGATAGCACTTGTAACAATTAGCAGATCAGCATCGTCTGGAGCAGTCAGGGTTTTAATATTCGCAGCTTTAAATCTCTCGGCTAATTGAGAAATGAAACGATCTTTGTTAGCTAGATTACTTAACAAACCCTTTTGTTGATCATGTATTGGTGTGTTCTCATTGAACGCGATTGTAGCTGTAATTCTTTTTAAAAGTCGTCGCTGTCGTTCCTTTTTCGTCAAACAAGGAAACAGGCACCGTGGCATGTTCAAAACTGAAACACGTTTTTAATTCCTGTGGAGAACGAACTGTGCAGATTATTCTCTGTAATAGCTGCGTCGTATCAATTTGAATGACATCGTCTTTAATTGTGAGAATTTGTAGTAGACGAGATAGACTTTGTCATGTTCGAACGTTTAGGTTTCAAATCTCCAAATTTCGTGCCTTCTTTAATTAATCCTTCCATCGACTTTTTTCCAATCTCTTTCGCTTTGTAACAGTCAACGTTGTCAGCGGCAACAAGTCCACTTGAAAGTGAAATCAAATTTTCGGCCACGATGAATGGAGAGTGTTGCTTAAGCCAAAGTATAAATTTTTTGCAATCCTCTCCGTCTTTTTCTATTCTTGCATCTCGAAGTTCGACGTGTTGATGACTGCTTTTTGTGTCTATCTGACAAAATTTTTCTAAAGCCTCGCACACGTGGTAAGCTACTGGTAGCCCACAAATCCATTTATTTAACACGCTTTCTGTGAAGCCCCTCCCGTGAGTAATGCCACCAACGCTTTTCATATTTTTCATCAACGTTTGCTCGATTGTCATATCCGACCATACACCACACCAGTGTTTGTCAGAACGACGAATAGTAAAAAGACCCTCTTTTGTGAATTTTTGAAACTCCTGGTTAGTCATTTTTTGTTGTAGAGATTCCATATCTTGGAGGTATATTTGGCATGATTTTGCGTATGGAAAGTGTCCGGTTGCATAAAACATTGGCAGCATAGCTCTCACACAATCTAAGTGAAGCCTCCAATTTCCCATACGTTCTGCCTGAATGAAATGTATGGCAATGGTAATAAGCTCATAGTAGTGTCTTTTCGAGCTTTGCATACAGCTATTAAGTTTGCCACACCCTTTTGCACACACACTGTTTCACTGCCTTCAAGCGTCTTTTCGCATATGAAACAATGACCTGTTGTTTCCATTTTACAAAAATTAAACGCACTTTCGTTCTGTGAAAACACGCCAATTACTATCTTTAAAGGATTAAAATACAATAACCCAGTACCGCACGAAGCTAAATTTACCACGTAACAGAACACACGGAATGTTCCAAGTTGGTTGCTCCTACGTCTCCCTACCCTTGACCCCACTCTTTTTACTCAGGAATTTCAATGTGTCGAAGTCGACTCTTTAACCGAATATTATGTACTATATGTTATAATGTTAAGAGTACGTAAATCGCAGCACTTAAAACCCCATTTTATTGATTTCTAACAGCGCGCTAATTACTACCCTTAACTTTAAACGATATTTGCGCGAATTGAGTGGGGATTAGCCGAAACATTAATATAATATTTTTTGTGTAAAATTTAATAACAAATATTTTTATTTCTATAAACTTTTCCCGTTTAAGCAATGACTTAAGAGAAAAATGAGAAAAACAAACACAATATGCGAACTGAGGGTGATTTTTGGAAAATAAGGGATGTTGCGGACACATGTCAGTTGGGAACTTTTCGGGTTATTGTTTCTACCCCTACTGAGAGTTCGTGTACGCAATATGAAAACTTTATAAATTATTTCCCCTATTCTATGTTTTAAAGTCTAATTTGCGTGGACTATATACCATACACAATTCCACGTAATTAGTCGCACAGTACCCTATTTTGAATTTTCACTAGTTTATACCCCAAAAATTTTTAAACTTTAAATACCTTGCCCTATAAGCTATAATTAAATTCTGCGAAATTTACGGGTGTCCCTGCTAACTGCGTCAACACACCTTTCTACCTCTATACGCAGGGGTCACATAATGTTGAAATGTCAGTAATGTCATTACAAACTTTACTAACCACCATGTATTTTTTATGAATGTTACACTTTACGATCTAGAAAGGGTTGCGAATAAAGAATTTAATAACCGCTTATTGCACATTTAAAGGTCTTAAACGACAAACTTTCTCTATAACGGCAATTATAAAGGTTTTACATGTATCACAACAACCTAGCTATAAGACAAAACTTAACTAACTTCAATTAAACTTGTAGCTTTACAGTTATTCAACAGATCTTAAAATTCAGGATATTCCAATACTAACTCAAATCACTTAACCGCCGCTTAACAATAAAAAGAGAAGTTCGACAACCACGTTGTCAATTATATATTTAGGCTTTTACATATTCCTACTCCCAATATTAATCAGGTGCCTGAAAGACAGACACTATAACTAATTAGCTGCCGGACCCACGCCACGAAACCGTTCTCGCATAAGCCCGCTTCGTTTTTACCTCTACAGCTAATTTCAATTTATTACATTTTGGCTTTCTACGATAAAAATATATTTCAAAGCATGTTTGGGCATTGAAATTTCAAAACCAATGTTCTGCTCTCTTTACACCAGTAGGCTGTTCAAAATTAAATCTATCTCATAAGTCTCTACGTAATCGCAGGTTATTCCTTCGATCACTCACACTTTCATGCAATTTAAAGCTGTTTATACAAGGAAAACTCAAATATCGAGGGTGGTAGAAATATCGCGCAAACAGAAATCGATTATTTCGCAGGTGATGCTTGATGTAAATCATTTAACTTAAATCAGTGATTTAAATCAAGATTTTAAAACCGGTAAAGTTACTTCATCACTTTGGAAAAATTCAAGAATTTACACCCTGTAGACACCCCACGACCCTGAACGAAACGAATTAATTATTAAAATGAGCAAATAACTCTGGTTAGCTAGTTCTGAATTTCTAACCTTCTAGTCCGACAGTAAAGATCACGTTAGAAAATTTAAAATGCGGCACTGAATGTTAATTTAAATCTTCAAAATAAATTAATTTAAGATTTAAATCAACAGAAAGTTTTACTATCCTATACCACATTATCATAAATTATAAGTAATAAATTTTAATTTAAAAAAATTATAAAAACCAGTTTAAATGATAAAAATCGATTTATTTCACTTCTTTTAAATCGATTTCTTTTTTATATGTTTTATTTAGTAACTACAGTTTACGAATCTTCTTTTCCGTATTCTGAACCCCTGATCTTCGTCTCACGCGGGTTTAATAACGTCGTGATGTAAATGACTGCGCGTGTTGCATCGCCCTACGTGAGTGCTACATAAACATTCGCTCAAAATAATAAATACGCTGTCTCCAGATGATGCGTCTGTTGTCGTATTTTGGTGAGACAGTCAGGGATTTAGTATAAAGATTTCCATATATCTTTTAGAGGACCAAACCAGCTTTCTGCGGTTTTATTCTAGTGAAATTACCCGTCTTTTGCGTTAGTTTTTCTGCATTAAGACATCTGAGCTGTAAATACAAGCACGCGCGCTTACAATTTAGTGTTTTCGGTATTTTGCACGAATAGGTATGGAAAGCTATTTTACTTTTTACTAAACATCTATTGACATCAAAAAAAGGTTTTCTGGCGTTTTAAAATTTTTTGTGGCGAAAATAAATCATGTTCACACGTCTAAAAGTTCATATTTGAAGAGAAAACTTGATTTTGTGACGTCAAAAATTGATTGTTTGATATTATATAAAAATAATTTTTAATGTTGTAGGAATTAAGAAACTGATTATTAATAAATAAAATGAATTCTTTGACGTCAGTGAATAATGTTTTGGTCCCCAGAAACTCATTGATTGACTTCTGAAAATCGCGTACATAATTTGTCTGAAAATAATTTATTTATATTTAACGAATAATGTTTAGTTCATATTGATAATAATATTAAATTAAATACTTTCTTTTACTTATTCACATATTTGTAAATATCGGCATTAAATGTATGATTGTGTTATTTGTATATAAACTACATTAGGCAATTGTAATAAGGGGTTAAAAACAAATTTCTGCTAGTTACGGGATGACAGATGACAGATGAAAAATGACCGATGACCGATGACAGGTGACAGGTGACAGGTCACAGGCCACAGGTGATAGGTGACAGGTCACAGGCCACAGGTGATAGGTGACAGTTGACAGGTGACAGGTAACAGGTGACAGGTGACAGGTGACAGGAGACATGAGAGAGAAGACAGGAGACAGGAGACAGGAGACAGGAGACAGGAGACAGGAGACAGGAGACAGGAGACAAGAGACAAGAGACAAGAGACAGGAGACAGGGGACAGGGGACTGTAGACATTGAACAGGGGACAGGATACAAGGGACAATAGACAGGGGACGAGAGACAGGAGAAAAGAGACAGGGGGCAGTAGACATAGGACAGGGAACAGGATACAAGGGACATGAGCCAGGGGACGAGAGACAGAAGAGGAGAGACAGGCTACAGGAGACAGGGGACAGGAAACAGGGGACAGTAGACATTGGACAGGGAACAGGATACAAGGGACAGGAGACAGGAAACGGGGGACAGGGGACGAGAAGCAGGGGAGAAGAGACAGGCTACAGGAGACAGGGAACAGGAAACAGGAAACAGGAAACAGTAGACATTGGACAAGGGACAGGACAGGATACAGGGAACAGCATGCAGGGGACAAGAGACAGGAGACATTATTGTTTAAGAACTGTAACAGTTACGTTTTGTTATTAGTAAGTAGTTAGTTGTTTTCTATTATCTCTAAGTTTTCTGAATCCAAAGTTAATAAATAGGTATGAAATTAAAAAAGTTTTTATCTTATTCTGAAGCAGAAAAATGTTTAAATCAAATTTTCTAAAAAATGGGTAGTTGTGCAAAAACAACCAGAGTACCATTTTTAGGAATTTTTAACGTAAAATCACGTTACGAATTTATTAATATTTATTAAAATGCAGAATTAAAGAAATAATACTATGAAATAAATAAAAATGGCCCAGCTCCCGCAGTTTGGGAAACAACTACTAGTTTAAATAATTTTATTTAGATGCTGTAAGATCGTAGCACTTACTAGTAGTAAACTATATGCCAAATTTCATTATTTTATATTACAGGGTGTCTAAGATATTAATTTAAAAAGTTAAATTTCGTTCGCCGCTTTAGAGAGCCTTAGCTCCCTTCAGAAACATTTAGAACCCAAGTTCATGAGATTTTTTGTCTTAAAGTAACCTAAGGAATCACTTTCCGAAGTTTGTCGATGTAGTTCATATACACCACCCTGTATACATAACAAATGATCAAAAAACCAGCAAAACTGAGGTATCTTACGACTCTATAAAATAAAAGCGTTATTACTTCCCGTGAACTGAGAAGTCGATGGTGTAGTTGATGTCCCCCCCCCCCCCGCCGTTCTGTGAACCAACAAGGTGATTAAAACTTCGTAACCCAAATCTAAGCAGTCTTGCTGATACCTAATTAATTGCACGAAACTACAAACTACCCCTGATTTAGGCAAATAAAGTGATACGAGCCTGATCGATTACTAATATGTAGAACAAGCATTTTGGAAATTAATAATCATTAACGCGTTTATGTATTTATAATACCTTTAATCGCGTCGTCGATAAGGGTTTCTCAATTTTGGTATTTTAAAAAATTCTAAAAAAAATCTATTGCTGTTTTTTGGAAGAGGTTTCTTCAAAGGGTTTTTTAAGTATTTTTTAATAACAATACTTATTATTACATTATTAATTTTAATTTTAAAAACGAAACATCTAAAATAATTATTTAATCATAACTGTCCGAAGGGGTTCTGCAAAACGGTCGTTTGAGACTCTTCGCTAGCTTCTCAGTGGACCTAAACCCTTTGTAGAAAATATCTTATTCTACTATCATAGTTTGAGAGATCATTTATGGGACACACTTATTTGAAAGTTTTATGCTACGGCTGTTAAGACTTACTAATAAATCACTCAGCTAAAATGTAGAAATAATATGAAATTATTATTTACAGAATCTTTTTCGTACTGTTGCAAGACAAGGAAATTGAAGGGCTGGCAAAAACAAAACTAATAAATCAACTACATTTGCGGTTTGTATTATACAGGGTGTTTTTAAATACGCTTTAAAATTTAAAACAGAAACCAAATTTGAGCTGGTTACTGAAATGCATTCAGTAGGCGCATTTGTCAACGTGGCATCTTTGGGAAGGAATATAAAATTAAAGTTGGGGCACGAAACCAGCCAATGCACGTCACAAACATTTACAAATTTATTGCGTTTATATATTACATTTTTAGGTCATCTCAGTTGCATTTTCAAGTGTTATAAGACGTGAACTATTATTTACTTTAGGATTAATATACAGAATAGTACATAAACAAAAATGGTGACGTCATCCAATGTCCCAGACGTGCATCGGCTGACTCCGTACCCCAACTTTTTTCTCCATGTGATGTTTGTACAGAGCGAGCAAAAAAGGTGAAGAACCACGACCACGTAACAACCCATTCTACAGAAGTGGCCACCTTGTTTCAGGAAACTAAATCTGACAATTGTGGCAATTACCATTGGCGTTGCACGTACAAATTAGGGCATAGAAAACATATTTTCATAAAAAAAATTTGGCACGTCAAACAATTTAAAAACTTTGTAAAAATATTTGATAAAGCAAAAGTGAATGATAGAATTTATTTAATAATATTATTGTAGAAAAACATATTTGATTTATAAATTACAATAGCTGCTCAAAATGAGTGCACGAACGCCAATGAAACACAATGACATTGCAAAAGAAAAGCAGCACGGCAGGCAACATTGAAAAATAAAATTCACTACATTTAAATTAGCCAATGGTCACGTGGTTCTTCACCTTATTTGCTCGCTCTGTATATAACTACGTTATGAAAGCCCCCACTTTGTAGAAACATAAATTTGGTAATTTTTTTAATGTAGTGGCCTAGAATATAAACCTTAACAGTACAAACATATCGAAGATACCTAAATATTATTTAAAAAACACTATTTATCCATAGTCAAAACTATATCGTTTTTATAAATATCAAACCACAAATTTATTTTGGACATAGTGAATCAGAGAAAGTCGACCCAATTTAGTGTATTGAAATTTACTGTTAAATTAACGGCGAATGTTTAATACAAATAATTTATATGGCACTGCGTTATTATTATCTGTGGTTACCCAAAAACCATGAAGATCCTAAGAGTAGCACCAATATTGCTTTCTTGCAATTTTATCTCCATTTTATGTAACTCTCAAAACTACATTCAAAGCAGTCATAAAAAGAGACATTAATAGTGGGTGGTAATAGCATTTTTTACTGTCGGTATAAATGATATCGAGAAAATACAGCTGACATCAAATGAAAGCGTTGCGTTGTGGGGAGAATGCTGATCGTTTACGAATCCCCCTTAAGTTTATGTGAGATTTATCTTACACTTTTATACACATTCTACCAACAAATTGTAAAAAACAATATTTGTTAGCATAAGGTTTTTTCTGCTATTCTACCACCCTGAATCTTCAGTAAAGTGTTTACCATACATTATCAAAATGGCGTTAAGTTCACCAACCAAACTTAATGAAATAAAAGAGGGATCAGAAAAAGCGCAGTTGTAAATAACTTGATATTTACAGACCATAGTTGCAGTTATCTTTTCTGTAAACGATTATAAGCTAGACGTAACTATAAGAGGCACTTAACCTAGCACGTCAGTTTTGTTTTAGCTGTAACTTTGTGATCTGAAGAAAATTTAAAATTTGTGGTTATTGTCTGAAAGAAAATTAAAAAACACATAAATAAAGTACTCCTACTTCATATGCGTAAAATCAACCATTTGCTTAAACATGTCTATCAAAGTTTTGGGATGTCGTTATGACGTGCAATTATTAAAATGGTAGAAATTTTAAAGAATTGAATTTGAAACCGTGAAGTTTGTGTATACTTAATAAGAAACATTTCTTAATGTGCCATCTTTTGGAAGAGACGTAAAACTAAGCCGCGTTAAAGCATCAAAAATTCCTACTCTGGAGCAAATGTAGGAATCTACAGTTATCAACAGAAGCAAATCATTGATAAAAAAATATATATGAGAAAGCTGTGATCCAAGCAGAAAATTAACCAGTCTGTTTGAAAATGCTATTTTCGAAAAGCGCGAAGCTGTACGTTATTTAAATGCTATATGTTTCGAGTTAAAACTTCCATAATCACAAATTTACGTAGCAGTTTTCATTGCTGTTACAACAATTAGCATTCATTCGTTTATCAAAGTAAATACGCCTCGTAGTTCCTACTAGCGTTAATTGAGCTGTTTTAATATACTTCAATCAACGCTACTAGGTATTTGGCTATAGTTAATTTTAAATGTCATAAACTACTGCACCGATCTCAGGAATCCCAGCAGGTTATTTCATATTTTTTTAGGATTTTGCCACAAAATTTTACTTGATTTTAGGAAAATAATACGACATTTGTCACACATATTTTTTTTTATGGAGCAAAAATTAAAGATAAAATTTATTAATTTTTTTCGGTTTTTAAGTTTATTATACTGCACATTATAACACTGAAAACACTGAAATAGTATGTTAAAAAATAGTTAAAGTAACAAACATTCGAACATGCTTTATTTTTTTTTAATTTCAAAAAAATGTTGATTTGGTTCGATAACTGTCCTAACAGCAAAGGAAATCGTCTATTGCGCTGCGCTGCCGCCTGCCAATATAATCTGTTTGTCAGCAGTCCGGCCCTTCTCAATATTTGTTTTACACTATTTAAAAAGTTAGAAATGACAATCCAAACTAAAAACTGTAAAAATAATTTTACCACGTTTTTTATGCTGATCTTACTTTTGTTTATTTTTTTAGACAACTGTTCGGTTTCTAGCAACGCATTGGGAAGTCAATGTCGTTACGGCAACGTTTACAATATGATACTAGATCCACTAACTTAATTACATTTTCTGAATTAAGTAAATTAAAGTGAAATTATTAAAAAAAAAAAGCCAAAACGTGAAGATTACTGTTTGACTCTAAAATATCAACAAACTTATTATTAGGGATGCACCGAATAGTGATTTTGGCCACTGGCCGAATACCGAATATTCGCGTACTTACTCAAAAATGAATTGTCAGATCGCCATAATTTAATTTTTTTTATAGTAGGCTACACAATATATAGCACTACGCGTTCATTTTTCAAACCATGTAGAGAAAATATTTTAAAATTTTTGGTAATCAAAGAAATATTGCTTAAAAACTTTTGTTTTTATTTTGTTGACAGAAAATTTTATTGCTGTGGTTATTAACAGGACTATAGGGGCAATTTTTTGTCGTGTTAAGATTAATAAGCAATTTAATCAATCTAAAACTTGAATTATGTCTATTTGAATGAGTATTTCTGTTTAAAAAACGAACAGCGCTTCAATATACAGGGTGCAACAGACCATCCACGCACTTTTACAGCTAAACTATTGAACTTACATGGATGAGATAAAAAAATGTAGGTGTTTTCCTCTTTGGATTAATGGCCAAAACTGTAGTGTACGACTTTCATATTTTAACACCAGATGGAGACACAAGTATTGTATTTACAGTAAATGCAGTTTTAAACCACATATTTTACGAATTTTTCAAAAATATGTCAATATTATCAGAATGTCAACGTTGGACCCTGTTACCTTACACTTATCAACCCTCGCGTACTGTGTTTTCTCGCGAAGGGGCAGGATTACTGCGAAAAATGCTGTTGTCAGCGGTTTCTATCTTTTACTGCTATTTTTTTTTTTTTTTTTTTTTTTTTAAGAATCATGAAGCCGTGCGTGAGCACGACCCTATGATTCCTATCCCACCCCCTTACCCGGGCTCAGCGGACTTGCGCTCTTTCACCGGTCTAACATGCACCCCACCCCTGAAGACATGCAACCCAACATACACACCTACATACACCATCCATGGACCCTGCGGATTTAACTTGTTCAGAAAAATTACCGCCGAGCAGTGGATTCGAACCAGCTGCCGTTGAGAGTCTAGTTTCAAAGCCTGGGACTTTAACCACTAGACCACCCGCCGGCCCACTGCTATTTTTAAAGACATAACAATGATGTTACAGCATTCAATACTAAACAGTAAAGTCCAAAGATACAGTATTGTTGAGTTTTTATTAGCACCTCTGTATAATAATGTATGTCGTTACGATACATATAATTAGCATAACTATATACTTATACTAGTTAAAACGCTCGAAAACATAATAGTTACTATTCAGATTGTACTGCTTACAAGAACACATTTAACAAAACTCAAATTGTATGTATAAGTCTAAGAGAGTGCTGAAACAAATTACTAGATAACAGATATAAATATGATTCTGATACATATACATATGCAAACTTAAATAAACCGTTTTAACTACCCATTTTTCTCAGTGTATACTTTGGTTAGTTTCTAGGAGGAAAAGCCGAGAAAAGAAAAGGCTAAAAAAATCCGGGGAAAAGCCGGCGGAAACAAAGCCGGTAATCAGATTTGCTGTAAGTAATGTGCTCAAAATGGAATTCAAAGTCCCAAAGCGACAAATCTCTGTGACGTCGTCTATGAATGTTTGAAATTTATTAATTTGTTGAATAATATTTAAACTACATTGATCATCGGTGATAGTAGAATAATATTCAAAACTAACTTTTGGGCGAAGTAAAATATAGGAAGGTTAATCACGCTCCAATCATATTTGAGGTAACAAATTTTGATTGTTATATTTGGTGTTCTCTAATTCCAAGCAATATTTTTTGAAAAGGAATCAATAAATTGATTCTTTTTCTCATAAAACTTTCTTCGATTTTTGCAACCCCTGTAGGCACAACAAACACCTTGTTGCCATCTAATCTTTTGTAGTAGCTAATTCTTAGATTGCATCTTATATAAATGATATAAAACCTGTTTGGACAAAAAGTAGTTGTTTCTAAGGTATAGGAAAGTTTAGGGTGGATGCTTTGTTAGTTTTTACTTCAAACGTTTTTGAAATATTACAAATCAATAAAATGGTGGCCAGCTTATGTTCTATTGAAATAATGATAAGAGAAATTGAGCTCTAGCTGAAATTTGATACACTGCACTGATATATTATACATTTCCCTCGGTTTTCCCGCAAGTTTTTTATGTCTAATTTGACTATAATAAAACCATAGACTAATTATACTGTATTTATTACACTATGACAAAACAGATAATTGAAAATATAATCTATTACACCATTTGGACAGGAGTATAACTAGTTGCCTAGCCGCAACTATAATCTGATACTGATACTTTTGCACAAACCATTAAAGTTGACGATAATGTAGATACATCTACGGGATGAGTCATTAAATGTATATTTTCTGTTTTTCTACAAATTGCACTTTATATTTTTATTGCTATCTTGTACAGTTTTTTTTTACAAATTTGCGCAAATTTTAAATACTATTCATAAGAATTATTTTTTTTAATTTTAAAAACACTACTGTTTATGGATAGATTCGAAATTTTATTGTTGTAGAAACATTCAACGGAAAATCCAGAAAAGGTGAACAACCAATTCTTTATACAAAAACCGTTTCAATTATTATACCTATCCCATTAGAATTATTTAATAATTTTTAAACACGCTATTTTTAATGGACAGATAGATTCGCAGTTTCATTGTTGTAGAAACACACAACAGAAAATACAAATGAGTTGAACAATCAATTTTTTTACATAGACCGCTTCAATTATTAAACCTATCCCTCACGAAGCTATAATGAGTAAGGAATTATTGAAATCAAGGATTTAAAAATTTGGGTTTATAGTTAGGAATAGTTAGTACAGTCCCGTACCTACCCACATCGGCTGTTTAAGTTCAACGGATTTCTGTTTCTGTACAAGATATCAATAAAATATAGATAACCTTATTAACATCTACGCCACTTTTATTTGTTTACGTTAAAATTCTTTAACCAGGGTCTTAGATGAGTATTGTGTAAGGTACTCAACATATTTCTTAACGCAATTCCGTCATATTTACGATAATCTAATTTTTGACTTTAAAATCTTATTCTTCATACGAAAATACAAACTCAATTTATGCCGAAGATATTAATTAAAATGTTATCAGACTGTTACATCTTCAGCTTGTAGCAACTTCTTTAATGTTTTTCAATCTACTATTTGTCGTCAAAAAATCTTCAATAAGTTTAGAAACACCCTGTACATATAGATTATTGACTATTATAATATAAAATTGAAAACTAAAACATTGTTCATTTTGAGTAACTTCTTGAAACTAACTAAAGCGACATCTGTCGACCAACTAAGATTTTTCTACAACTTGCAGCGTTACAGGGAATTTACAATTTTAACGTTAATAAAAACACATTGCTGAACTCTGTAAAATTAAATGTAGTAGAAAACTGTAATCAAAGTTAGCAACATAATCTGAAATTTTAAAAACTTAAGAGCGGTAAAACAAAAATTTAAAATTTTGACTGATTTACTGCGGCTTCAATCTTGTGGTGACCCCTATTAATGACTAGCTATGCCCTCAACAAGTAATGTAAGAAAGTACTACAAAACAGAGCTAGAAAAGGTTTAAATCTGAGATAAGAAGTGAGAAATATTTTTTCAAATTACCATTAATTTAATACCCTTAAACGTGCAGAGATTTAGAAGCAGATAGTAAAAGGGGCGTGAATTTTCAGTATAGAACTTCATAAGAGTGGCCTCTGGCTTGCATAGAATCAAAAGTGTGAAAGTCAAAGCTCTCTCAAAGTCGCAGAGCCAGAAGGCACCTATACTGCTAACAGTTTCGTTATTACCTACCTCTTTTTTGCACAAAAACTTACAATTCGTCATACTGATACACACCATCAGAATAAAAAACAGAAAAACGTTTCAAAAAAATATATTTTAAATCATAGGAATATTATAGGCACTTCACAGATCTAACTAAAAAAAATGCATCACTTGACAAAATAACCTAATGAAATTAAGGTGCTGCAGAGGCTGAGAAACTATCAGTCATTAATATAAATCACAAAAAAGTGTATTATTATCATCTAAATTTTGTCAATTTCCCAGCCATTGCAGCAGAACACATGAAACTCTATTGTCACAATAACACTAAAATACTGTAACTTCGAATGCTAATCTAAGTTTTCAAAAAAAAAATAAAAATAACAACAATACATCATCGTGAATACATGAGCAAATAGCACCTCAGCATGGCATGGCCTGTGAAGGAATGTTGCATTGTACTGCTACTGCTCTGCACAATTGCACTGAGATAACTGGCATTGCCAGTTGTATATTAAAAACAAAATTATGCTTTGGTGTAAAAACAAAATTGCAAAATATGTTATAGGGATAAGTCACTAATATACCACTGAATGACTGCAGGGCAAAAAGAACTCTTAGTCTTAAAAAAATATATACACATTTACACAAACAGCCAACAAGGTTGGCTGCTGAAACAGTTTAACTCTGTAAGACAGCTTTGTACAAAATATAGAACTCTGATATAATCCGTAAAAAACTTTACAGGTAAAACTACATACTAATACATTACACATAGCTTTAATATGCTAAGACAACGGCCCCACATATATTTTGTACTATAATCGGGTGAATTCGGCTCCCTTTTCTTATTTGGCACAAAAAATATTGTAAGAAAAGGTAGGTAGGAAGGTAAATTTACAAAAAGCCCAAGCGCTTGAGGCTTCCTCGATTATTTGGGCGCAAACGATCTGCATTCCACGTTTTGGATTTTGACCGGAATTGTCGAAGATCACTCTGATGTTCAGGATGTAACATAGGTTTATAAGACTCAGGAACACATAACCCTGCATATTGTTCATAAAAATTTTTGTATCCACCTTCCAGCAAATAAATTTCTGGATAATGCAGTGATGGATAAACATCCTTATTACGAATCCTATCTAAGTTGCGTAAAAAGCGATATCTGCAACAATAAAAAACAGAAATTAAATGATGAAATAAAAGGATGCTGGTGGAAACTTACAGATTTGGACCTCGCTCGCTTGAAAATTCACAGTGGAACACCAAAATATGTCTCCTTCTGGGATCTGAAGTTGCGGGAGGCGCGTTGTTGACATCTAGCAATTCTTCCAAAATCTGGTCCTTGGTGTACAAATTGGTAGCACCGCTCACATGACCCCCATCAAATTCATATGGATAGCGACAATCGATTACTTTGTAGGAAGCCACCATATCAGTGAAGTCACCTTTCATAAGCAACGCCAATGTAGTTGGAGTAATGGACTTTAAATCCTGATGACGTCCAGAAGTTAATGGTAAACAGAAAGCCTTGCTGAAATCCCCTATAAGATCTGGTTCTGTGGAAGATCTTTGCAAAGCATATTTTATACTTTCTTCAGTTGCAGAAACACTTCTCCGTAGAACAGGTCTAGACGTTACGGGAACCGCTGCCAATGGCAGTTCATCCTCTTCGTCTTCATCTTCTTCGTCAACTCTTAAACGCTTGCTTTGTATTGGACTCTTAACTTCAGAGGGTGGTTCAGGTCTTTTAAAAGGCCTAAACTCAATTTCTTCTGGCTTAAATAAACAAGATCGAACTCGACTGCTATTTGGTGTGTGTCCATCTACGTTTAATGACATGGATCGCCTCAAGGGTGGTCTCAAGGGCAGCACATATTCTGGCGAAATTTGTTTTGTATTTCCTGTTGTAGATGCAAAAGAACCATTGATCAAAGCATTAAAATCAGTCGGCAGCCGTGCATTCTCATCAATCGGTTGTTCAAGATCGGTAAATTCTAAAAACTCGTCGTCCATGGAATCCATGGAACTAAAGGACATCCCACAACTTTTGGCAGGTGAAGGTTCTTGCCGTGGTGTAACACCCAAAGATTTGGCAATTCGGTAAAATTTATCACCTTCTCCAGGACAACTTGCCCCATAACCAGAATCTTGCGAGTTCCCATCGAGATCTTCCAAAGGCCGTCTTGGGTGATTACAATGAGAGGGTGAAGAACCATGACAAGTTCGTCGTTGTGGACTGGAATTGCTATAAAGCGATAAATCTGATTCGTGTTTTAGTGGACTGTTGCCCAAACGTTGCTGGATATTTTCTTTTTCCAGGCATGCCTCTTCGTGGCGGAAATTATTGCAGCATTGCTCAGTTAGTTTGAATCCGGTTTTGATCATGCTGAAATTAAAAAAAGTAAAAATTATTCATAGGGTTATTTGCATAATAAGAAAAAAATCTATTCTGGGATAACTTTTATGATATAATAAATATTGCAGATTTAAAAAGTAATAAAAAAATAACTGCTCTTATTCACCGCATTTTATCATGCATATATCTCGATTTAGTCTAAAAATTGATCATGTCCGGCAAAACATATTTAACGGATTTCGCATACCACGAGGTGTTACAACTCGTCGCAACTACATAAAAACAACGCACATTTTCCGAAGATTCCTAAATTTATGCACTACCAAATGAATTACTTGCGAGGAATTTAAGAGAAAGCCCCTTTTTCTGTAGACGCCACTGCGTTATAACATTAACCACAGTAAGCGCGCCAAAATTCCAAGGTGGGACTGAAAGTATAACCTAACAATTATTTCCGGTCATCCTTGAAAACGGCACTGCATACCACACCACCTACATCAACGCGACTACCCCTTGTTTATTTAATTGGGAAAAAATCTTTCCGGTAAAAAAACAAAAAATATCGTAATTTTCTTATTTCTAGATTAACATATTGGGAACCTACTATTCAAAGATGAATTACGAACGGTATCTGAATAAATTCCTTCAAAAAGTCAAAACGAAATTAGTGATTAATAAAGAAACTTCTAAAACAATGGAAGAAAATTTTCCGTTGTCCATCTTTTACTAGAATGTAATTCGTCCAAAAAATTACTATGTTCACATACAAAAAAAATTTAGAATAAAAAATGGAGTTCGCAAAAAAGCGACTTTCTGTAATTTCCCGCCTGTTCTAATTTTGTCGTCCCTCTGCAACTACGAATCCGACATTGCACGCCCGAATATTCTAATAAATTCAAAGCATACCCACGTTACATTTGGATGTCCCAGTGCTAACGCTCATTTCATCCAAAAAAAAAACCTCACAACCAAATATGCACAACAATTTTTATACAATCATACATTTGTGCATTTGGTGATAACAAACAAAAACATTACCATTAGAAAATATATGGGGCAGAATCAGAATTCGTCAAAAACCGTCGAGGAATTCAAGAAAAAGTCGTTTAAATAAAATTTACTTCACTATTTAAAATAAAACTATTTCTCTTGATTATAACCGATATACAGGGTGGAAACCGTATTAATTATTAAATTAATTTTAAATGAATGAACTGCTAATCGCGTGTTATTTTACAAAACGGAACAAAATCGTAACAAAAAATTATGAATGAAATCAAATGAGAGCCGTATCACTACATGTAAATAAAAAACAGCTGTTTTAATGTTGACTTACCTTGAGCATTCACAAACTTCGCAGCTATCATCGTTTACAGAATCCCACAGCATTTTGAATTTTTTTCAAAACTTCAAATTCACAAAACTAGCTTTAAAACATAATTGTTCACTAATAAAACACACAGAATTTTAAAAGCGAGCACAAATAAAACACAAACAGCGAAGTTGTATTAACCGGCTCTTTAATACAGTCGCGATCGATTGCAACTGCGTTACCAGCATCCAGCACGCAACTTCCTCCTTCGGCGTCAAAACAGACAGTCTGTTGTAGTTAGTCCTGCCAGAGCTATTAACCAACAACCGTGGTGTGAGTATAATACTCACACCACGCCAACAACCATTCCCACTCCTGTATTTATAAGTGGTGGGGAAACACCCTTACTTGCGCCGACCAAGGGTGATTTTGACATGGGTGCCAAATCTACGCATGGGAAAAATGTTATATTAAGCTAAGTATGTGCCCAGCATCGTTGTTATTCCACTAACTTGTAGAAAATGTACTATTTAATAAAAAAAAAACTATTGTAATAAATTGCTCAGAACTGCTGTTTTTTTTAAAGATAAATTTACGAGTTTATTGAAAGGGCAGTTAAACCTAACATTAAAGGTTGAATGTAGTTTGTTTTTCCTAAAATTTCTATTAACAACCTGACAACACTAAAAAAGGAGTAACTTTGGGCGAACCGCTTCGCGTGGACTTTCTCATACTTGAAAAGTAATTTCGTTTTTTAAATTTTCAAAGGTATTCAAAAAGTTGTAATCCCAAAATTTTACTATATGACATCGGAACAAACGTGCCGTATATTCAACTGCATTAGTTTGTTCATTGGCAAACCCCTCAGCCAGCCACGTCTATACAAATACAAGTGTAGTTACAAGCCAGAAATAAGTTCCAAGTTCCATGCAAAATTAAAACATTTTTTTTTTAAGTTTTAAGCCATTTTAATGTTAGAAAGCTCGCAAAAAAACAAAAACAGCATTCAACTTGTTTATAGTGTAAACAAACATTCTCTATACGATTTTCCTTTTAATTATATTTTTATAATATTCTGCTTAAGCAAAATATATCAAAAAATTAACTTCTTCTTTCAGTTCTTATAAGAGAGTTGCACTGCAATCGATGTTGGCAGAGCCGGATTTACGAACACGCAAACCTAGGCAATTGCCTGGAGGCGCCAAACAAAATGAGGCTCTTAAAATTTCCTAAATCGTAGAAATACTTTTTTGTATTTATTTTTGTATCTGATGTAGCTTTAGTTAATTTTAGGCAGGTGGTCTCAGGGCAGCATTTTGTAAATAAATGTAAATAAACCATGACTGTAAAACATAGGCTAAGGTGTATCAATGGGTTTGCCGCTTATTTGTCTGGATTGGGATTGTCAATCTGAAATTTAGTGTTTCAGGCTCTCAAATTTTGGGTATCAAAGTAGATATTAGGTTTTAGTTATTAACAAAATGCGGGAGACTTTTAATTAGCACAAGCTTTAAAGAGTAAAGCAAAATTTTGTTAATACTTCTATCTATAATCCAAAATTAAAGAGAGTGGGACTGCATTTTGATTGTAAAAATAACCAAACCAAACTTTGAGAGGTTGGCCAATACATTTAATAAACGAATATGTTCCCTAAAGGGAGGGGATCAATTTTTCTAATTCTCAAAGATCAGTGAGATTGCTGGGCTCCGAATGTCAGTTTTTGAAGCACTACTACGGAAGTACTGTCGAATTATTACAAGTCTTAGAACGTCAATACAAAAAATCATCGCTGTACTTTGTGAGCGGCCGTAGCTCAGTGGTAAGCGCGCGGGCTATCAATGCAGCGGATCCGGGTTCGATACCCGGCACGGTCGTTCTCCCTCGCAAGGCAACGGGAAACCAGCGAGGTGGATTTTTCGCCAGGAAAACCTCTCTGGAAAAGAAGCGCATGAACTTCCTATGGTTCGGAGCCCACGTTAAAATAAAAACTGTAGGTCCCCTATATCTGTCTGTGCAAATTATCTACCACCGCGCACCAAAGACAGCCAACGCCCCGAATAGGGTATGGCACTGTAAGAAGAAAAAGGGACACTTTGGCGAACTGAGACAGACTTAGCCGTAGTTTCTTACTCTAATCAGTATACTCTCTAAAGCGTATCAAACGCAACGCTATTGTTCTTCGGGAATTATGAAAAAAAGGGAAATCGGTGTCGGTTCATTCTCTGTGAAGATGCGGGCCGCTATAGGGGTCTTTCAGACTCCGCATCGAAGTCCCTCTTTAGCCGAGAAAGGATGATAGGGATCGGTTAGAACACGGATTTTGGATAAAAAAGCATTTCGGTGGAAAGTACTGTCCCGGTATTTACCCTTTGGCTCAGGATAGTCGGCCAGACCGAGAATCGAACCCAGGGCCTCCCCAATGAAAGGCGGACGTGTTAAGTGCGGAGCCACCTCTCTCGGTCAGATTCAGATTAACAGCTTGTTTCCCCATAGCTAACGTTCAAATTCCAGATACAAACTTCACAACACTTACATCTTCACCACAACAACTAAATAAATATTTTAAAAGGTTTACAATTGTTTCGATAATATCAACATACCTATTAGCCTTTTTAACCGACTTCAAAAAAAAAGGAGGAGGTTCTCAATTCGTCTGTATATATGTTTTTTTTTATGTATGTTCGGGCATAACTTTTTTGTTTATGAACCGATTTTAATCATTCTTTTCCGTTGGGTTCAGTATGGTTCCAAGGTGGTCCCATCATAATTTCATTGTTATTGGAGCTTGAACTTCGAAGATACACCAGGGAACTCCTCAAAATCTATTATTTTTTAACCGACTTTTTAGTGTTTCCGTATTTCATCTTCCGTTTCAACTAGCCGTCGTTTCCTCATTCGAGAAGCATCCTTACTAGGTCTACCCATCACTTAAAATTGTAAAATACTTAACTTTAAAAAAAAGAAAACCGACTTCAAATAAAAACACAAAAGTGACATAAGTTAACTAAAAAGCAAAAAATAAATGTTTTTTATACAACAGTTTAATACTTATTTGTTGTTCCGTTTAATGTAATTTAGAAATTGTTGTTTATTATAAAATTATTAACTGTTTTATATAATTTTTAAGTCGGTGCCTAGTAAAACATAAAAATTATGTACCTTGCTACAATAACAAATTAGATTCGAATTTTAATCTTTTACTTGGCACCGACTTAAAAATTATAAAACAATTGATAATTATATAATAAACAACAATTTCTTAATTACATTAAACGGAACAACAAATAGTTGGAAATTTTGAAGCTAATAAATGCGCAGAAAGAAAATCTTTTTAGATATTTGCATGTAATACCAAAATGAAATTCTTCCTTATACATAGAATTCTATCAGAAAAAAAAACACATAACTTTTTCAGGGAAAGCTCTACCTTAGTTAGACACTGATCCACCAGCTTAGTTTCTAGTGATTGCTAAGGGGCGTGTGAAACCGCAAGTGCTAACAATAATGAATGCGCCTATGTATTAATAGTGTAAACTCAAGCAATCTGTAAGAACGACTATACCGAAGCTGTTTGCTGTCCCGTGGCTACGTTAGTGCCAGTTTATGTAAATGCCTAACGCTCTGCTGGCATGCCTCGAGTTTCTTTGCGCTATGATTATGTTATAATATAACTCTTCTTCTTCTCTAGTACTATACCTTATTCAGGGCGTTGGCGACCTCTCTTCTATGTCTGTTTTTGGTGCGCGAAGATAGATATTTTGCACAGAAAAACATAGAGGACCTACAGTTTAACGTTTGCTCCGAACCACAGGAAGTGCATGGACTTCTTCCCGTTGCCTTGCGAGGAATAACGACCGGCCCGGGAGTTGAACACAGCTAGGGCAGCTCTGTTATAATATTACAAACAAATATTCTTTTATGAACGTGTCTGAAATATAATTATTTTTTTTAACTCGTCGTCGTTTCTTTAGCAACAAATAACGTATTACTAAAACACGGCCGATAAACACAATTTATTGCAAATAAACTGTGTCGAGATATAAAAGCCCATCTTCGTGTTATAGTGAGACAGTTAGGGATTTAGTATTAGATTGCCAATTGAAACAGATGCACAAGCAAAAATTTTTTTAAATAAACTATGTAAGGGACTAAGGGGGTCACATTTTAAAATTATTTTAAATTATACAAGAGGTTCCATATAAGAGTGGCATGCCAAGCCTTTTGTTGACAGGACATCTGTATATTTTTGCGTATTCTTATTCGCCTTTAAATTGTGTATTTAAATGTTATTGATTTTGAAATATTTTTTGCGGCGCTGCTAAGTTATTCAAGTTTTTTCGAAAAATTTGACATTTGCAGAGCTCACTAATAACATCTGCATGAGCCGTATTTCCGCAGATTAAATAATAATTTTCTGTTAAATGATAATGAACACCGTGCACTATCGTTCAGATGTTTTAAAGTTGAATAACTCTAATGTGCCATAACTCGATTTTTTTAACTGAAACACCCTGTATAATTTTTTATAACTGGATAGAGCTTTTTTCCGCCCTATGAATTTTATCAACCGATGCTTAACCTAAAACCGACGGTTTTCAAGGAAATTAGATTTAAAAGAAAAAGTCAGACAATTTCTAGAAATACAGATACCATAGGTGGCATTGACACTTGGTTTTTGGAAGAAAAAAGATGTAAAATGATTGACGTTTATTTCAAAATTATTTATAACACAATCTAAACACTTTTAATTTTCATACCGTGGTTTTAATTAATAATAAACTGGATAATTTTGATGTCAATCAATCCACATCTCAGTTCAAGAATTTAAATATGGAATGGGAAATTAGGCAACCTAATATTTCAACATTTATAAAAACTTAAACTAAATAATGTTCGCAGTTGTTTCTTACAAAAAAACACAAAAACAATTGTAAAAGCCTCCTACGATATCTGGATTTCTATAGTAATTGTCCGATTTTTTCTTAGAATCTAATATTACCGAAAGCCGTTGGTTTTGGGTATAACCATTGGTTAATAAAATTGTTAGAGCGCAAAAAGCCGTCGCAACAAACACCCTGTATAACCAAATTTAATTTTAAAATATGTAGAGAATAGACAGATAGTACATACAAGGTCGTGACTAATATGTAACAGAAAAGCATTGTTTAACCTGTGGAAATGGGTCTCGTGCAGATTCTGTTAGTAAGGTTTGGAAAAGTCAAATTTTTGGAAAAAGCTGAATAACTTGGCAACGCCGCAATCGAATGTAAAAAACCAAAAACAAATTTAAAACGGTAATTAAAAGATTAATAAAATATGCAAAAATATACGGTGCATTCTATTAAAAGACATAACCGTGCTTTGCTTCTCTTTTATGAAACCCCCTATATAATTAATTGGAAATGATTTTAAAATGTAGTTTTCTTGATCCCCTTATATTTTAAATATTACAGGATCTATCGACCGCCGCGGCCTTGTTGACTCACCGTATAACTTTTGCTTACTTACTTTTCAGTATAATTCAAGTAGCAGTATTGCAATATATGAAAAATAAAAGAAGGGTTTCTTTCAGTTTAGGTAAACTTCATCTTCAAGGTTCTTACAAAGTTAATTATCGTTATTGCATTTAGAAATTGCAGATAGATAGACATATATCTAGAATAAATCATCACACCTCAATTATTTTTCCAAATTACCTAACAAGGTCAAATAAACAACAATAAAGCTTTTTCTAAATTATTTTTAAATCTTTTAATGACGACAATCAGGGTTATTTGTTATGGTAATGGTTGTCCTGCTTTTAAGCATAGTAACATTAAAACTTTATCGCCTAAACTTCTACACCCACCAATTATTTCCCAATCAAGGAAAATCAAAAATTAATTAAATTATTGGAAGCAGCTAAAGAAAAATTCTTCTGATAATTGCCAAAATTTAGAAATGTCATTCAATTTAGTACTTGTTAGACCTAAATCTGACAAACGATGATTCATTGATTTATAACTTGCAATTAAATTAAGGTGTGCAATATCAAGTGATTCAACAAATTTATTTTGCTTAATCGAAAATTAATTTGTGGAAATTATTCCATCAGAATTAATTTTAAATATTTCTGTATGCGAAATCAGTACCACAGAATTATATAAACTTTTACATCTTTCTAACAATGTATTTTTTTCCTATTCCAGAGAATATAACGTTCTTAAACGAGAATCATTACAAACTACTGTTAAAATGTCATCATTCGGTATAATTAACTGTGACCAAAGTGAATTTAATAACTCTTTTATCACAGTTTTATGGAATATGTTTTAGTCCTGTACACAATTGTATTTCACAAATTCCATTTTTTGCGTAAGACAAAGATACTGGTTGTTTTGATTACAAAGAACTTATAAGGTTCATACTGGTTTGTCAATGCTTTCTGCTGTATCTTTTTTAAGTTTGCTTTGAAAAAAATATATATTTATATTTAATGCCTGTGTAATGAATAGATAAATTTTCCAATTATAAAATGTCTTAGTTCAAACTATTAGATGTTTGACTATCTTTAGATACACTAATTTAAAATTTTAGAAATTCCGTCACGCGTGACGAAATTAAGGTGTTAGTTTGAATATCGTGTATTGATACCACAGAGTAACAACAATACCAAAATCATAAAGGCGCGTTTAGACTAGAACGGCCACGCACACGCACGGGCTGAGCCTTGATAAATGCTCAAGTGTAAACGTCTGTGCGCGAACATGCGTGAGCATGCGTAAAGGCGCGTTTAGACTAGAACGGCCACGCACACGCACGGGCTGAGCCTTGATAAATGCTCAAGTGTAAACGTCTGTGCGCGAACATGCGTGAGCATGCGTAACCAATTAACTTGTGCGCGCACAGCCACGAACGCGAGCCGATTGTTGTCGGTTTCTTGGCGCTGCTCAAAGGAACAACGTGCGTCGTGAATGCTCAGTTCGAACGTGTTTGTGGTTACTTTAACATCGTTGTGCGTCGACAGTCTCTAATTAGCATTATTTATTATTTTATTAAATATGGATTGGAGTGCTGATAATTGTCTTCAATTGATAGAAGAATATCGGAAATTTGAGATACTTTGGAATCCCAAACATCCTGAATATTATGCCAAAAATAAGAAGCTTGATTAAGGCACAGACATTTTGGCACTGATCGTTTTATTACTGATTTGTCGTGTACTATTAACGCACACTGACGCACACGCAGAGCACTGAAAACAAGAACTCATGCGCCGTTGTGCGCGGGTTCGTTAAAAACCAAAATGATGCAACGAATGGCAACGCACGCTGTTCGCGCACGTGCGTGTGCGTGGCCGTTCTAGTCTAAACGCGCCTTAATGCATCAGTCATTGCTGCCCTCGAAACTAACAGTTCCCAAGTTGTCTAAAGAAAAAAAAACCTCTCTGTCAAATAGTATTACATGTATTAGTGTACTAATTCCAGCGGAAACTGCTTATACATACGAATGTTTGTAAGACGTAAACGCCCAAATCTTGAATTGAGAAAATTTTAACTTCCAAAATAAATAATAAATCAAAATTAAAAGCGTTGGCTAATTTAACCGTTAATTTCTAAGTATATTTATTTGATAAAGTACTCCTTTATGGTTACAACCAATTGTAACCGATTCTTAGCAACCGCTAATTACTTCGGCGTAATCTATGTTAAGTATATACAATTGTACATACATAAAATGCGTTTTACAAAAGCAAACTGAGAAGTTTCAAACGTTAGATGTAAATCTTTAAATTATTATATTTAACTAAAAACCTGCTCTTTCATTTCTTTCTATTATAACTGTTACTTACTTGATCATGTAAGTGTTTGAGACTTGTAAAGTTGATACAATTTACCAGGGTTGGGAAAAAACATGTTTTTTTCAAAAAAAAAACATAAAAACAGTTTTTTTTCATTTAAAACAGTTTTTTTTTGTTTTAAAGCAGTTTTTTTAATCATCAAAAAAAACGGTGTTTTAAAACCAAAAACATGTTTTAAAACAAATTTTCAAGCAGACAAAATTAAAAATTCAGCAGTAATAATTATTACGCAGAGCTCCAAGCGTCGTAAATGTAGGTATTATTGCTTGCTGCAAGCTTCGAGTTTATCAAATCAGCTGTTTTCTACTGTGGCTTCATCGGCAGGAGTAGAAAGAATTTCTACGTTTGCAATCGTTCACTCCAAATTAAGGAACAGGTTACGGACCGAAAAAAGTGCTAAACTGGTGGCCGTATTTCAGCACTTAAACAGAAATACTGAAAAATCGATATTTTTATTTTTTATTATATTTTTATTGTTTAAAAACTTTAAAACTTTGTACCTATTTATATCTAAATTCCACTACTTTTTTTACTGTTTATTGTGTTTGACAAAAATAAATTTTTAGTGAAATTAGCTGTGGTTTGGTTAAAATAATTTTTAAAATGTTTTAAAACAACTTTGAGAAAAATGTTTTTTTTTTAAAACGTTTGTTTTAAAACAACCCAACCCTGCAATTTACGACATTTCACTTTTTTTTTAATAGTAAAAATTATAGGATGTGGTATCAGCACCTTTAAACCGACTTCTGCATCACATTTTAAACATATGGTATCATTCTTACTAATATTTACTTTAATGTAATTTCCATGCCTTTTTAGGGTTTTCAAATTATGTTATATCGGTACTCGTATTAAATTTCAAAGATGTAGCAAAAACATGGAAACAACTACTATCACGGTTTACCTTGCTCGCTAAATTTAATTTAAAAAAAAGAACGTTTTAAAAGAATTAAGACAGGTTACGGGCCGAAAAAAGTGCTAAACTGGTGGCCGTATTTCAGCACTTAAACAGAAATACTGAAAAATCCATATTTTTATTTTTTATTATATTTTTATTGTTTAAAAACATTAAAACTTTGTACCTATTTACATCTAAATTCCACTACTTTTTTTACTGTTTATTGTGTTTGACAAAAATAAATTTTTAGTGAAATTAGCTGAGGTTTGGTTAAAATAATTTTTAAAAAAGTTTTAAAACACCCGCGTTTTTTTTCAAGTGTTTTAAACATGTTTTAAAACACTGTTTTAAAACATTTGTTTTAAAACAACCCAACCCTGCAATTTACGACATTTCACTTCTTTTTTAATAGTAAAAATTATAGGATGTGGTATCAACACCTTTAAACCGACTTCTGCATCACATTTTAAACATATGGTATCATTCTTACTAATATTTACTTTAATGTAATTTCCATGCCTTTTTAGGTTTTTCAAATTATGTTATATCGGTACTCGTATTAAATTTCAAATATGTAGTAAAAACATGGAAACAACTACTATCACCGTTTACCTTGCTCGCTAAATTAAATTTAAAAAAAAAACGTTTTAAAAGAATTAAGACAGTGACGGCTTAGCCATATATGCAGTATAACGAGGGATCATGTAAGAATGTGGTATACATTATTACCGACATAATTAGCCTCGTGTAGTCAATGAACTTGGAAACAATCACATTGTCTATCAAAATATCATCTATCCTAAATACTTGGTTACTTTGGCAATTTTATTAAATATATTTCTTTTGTAACTACACTAGAGCAGGAGGTAAAAATTTTACTTTACAAGATAAGATAATGGTTTGAACTTTTTTATTAAGTTAATAATAGAAACAAAATACAAAAATGATCAACAAAAACCTAGAGTAGATACTTAAAGTAGACACTGCTACTGCCTTAGAACAAATAAGCATTCTTCCAATTTTGAATGTAGCCTTGCCTTACCACAGTCTTCGTATTTTAAAAATTTGCAATTGTTGCTGTTATCGTACTTCACACCTAAAAGTTTGGTCAATAAATAAAATTGACCATTTAAATATAAGTAGTAATAAACAATTTTACAGCTAAATAATTTATCTAAGCAGATTAATTTTTAAATGTAAAAATATTCCCAAATTCTTAATTCTTAAATTCTTTATTTTGTCACTTACTAGTTCTTGATTAAAATTAATAACAATTATTATATAATTTAACATTCAAATCGCTATACTAAAATTGCTTTATCATTTATAATTTGAAGTAAAATATTTGTTTCCTCGTTTCAAATTCAATAAACTTTGTTATTATAAAAATTCCCATCCTTACTTTCTATAGTACCAAAAAGAATTTTTAAAATGTTTACTAATGCCATTAAAAACACTTCGTTTTGTACTATCTTGAATATACCTAATTAGCTACTCAAAACTTATCTTGTCAAGATGTATTCCATTTATTTCATATTTAACTAATTCCAAAAAAATGATTACACATTCGTAAAGTATCAATACTGAAGTTAGTATCCCTTTAATTTATACAGTTTTTCAGCTATACACAACTTACTATATTTTATCAAAATAACTGTGTTTTATCAAAACAATATTTAATAATGTCAAATTTATAATTAGATTGTATTAAATTCAAAAATACAACAATAACGATCTTCTCAATATTAAAAAACTTAAATTAACCAATTCGCTCATAATACAAATCTAAATCATATTCAAAGTAATTAATTTCGTAAAAATCTTGCATAGGTACATGTATTCCCAAGTAAATATTAGCAGTAAGATTGTTAATAAAATCAAAATATGAATTAAAGTTTAAAGCATATATTATATATTTTTGGAAAAATGTTATATATTTTATCAAAACTATTATAAAATTTTACGAATAAATAATAGTATTGTATGTAATAAGTACGCAAGATAAGGCTTTAGCGTACGTGCTGCGTACAACTTTTTTTGGTATTAGCTCTCCAAACAAGAATTCTTGCACTATAATATCAATTTTTCAATTGCCATCAATACGGTAGTTTATTAGAAGGCCGTGCGAAAATGTTCATGGCACCCTATTGTTTATCAATAACGCGCATTTGTCAAATAATTAAAAATCCGCTAAAGTGTTGCCAGGACGACTTTAAGTACTAGTCCTTTAAAGTAAAATTTTGCGGATTCTAAACAGTTCGCAAAATAACCGTTTTGGAGAGCGTGTACAAAAAAAAACATTTTAATCGAGTTTTCTATTACAGAAAATTTCCTCATAACCATCTTTTAATAAATATGAATGAACGTTTGTTCATTGACAATCCATTTATAAATAGTCTCATTTTATCACTAAACAGTACATGATAATGTCAGTAAGGGTAAATTATCTACACAAAAAATGTATAACATTTTCAATCCACTAAAGAATAATGGTTGATTTTTCTTGTCTTATCCAGTTATATATTTTGTATTATCAAATTAAATCAACTTAATTTGAATTAAAATTAGGTAATCAAAAATTTATTTATTTTATTTGTTGAAAATACTTCTTGTGATATTTCTTTTTAGTTCATTGAACTCTTATTTACTCCTAATACTCCCTTTTTCAATGAATTATTTATTTTACCTTTTAAATTATTATTCTCCCAATTAATTAATTTATTATTATCTATTAATTCATTTTATGAATATCCTTTCATTTCATATTTCTTACATTTTTATATTAATATTCTTTTATTTAATTTTTCTTATATTTTATTACTAATATTCTCTTTTTTGTCTGTTTCTCAGAAATATTTATTTATTTATTTTTTCGTTTAAATTATTATGCTCTCAATTAATTTATTTTTTAATTATTCATTTACATTATTTTAATGTATATTCTATATTCTATACTCCGTTAATCTTCTTTAAATTAGAAAAAGAAACAGTTACTACTTAATCTTAGGCCTCCGTAAAATATTCCAATCTACAGGTGATTCCCGATTCTTTTAAATAATGAAAAAGGATAGTAAGACGTTAAAACAATAAAAACGGATAGGTATAACTAAAGTGACCATACGTCCCGTTTTCAACGGGACAGTACCGTTTTTAAGCCATCGTCCCGGTGTCCCCGAGAAATCACTGGGGACGCAAAAATGTCCCGTTATGAAAACTTAAGCAATACTGTCCGTATTCATTTGTTTGTAAATTGAAATGAAGGCCAATAATGTTTTCATACAGATAACCAAACTATATGATTGCCAGTTCGGTAGTAAGCGTAAGTCTATGGGGCGCCAAGTGTATAGTGAAAATTTGCTGTGCTTTTCACGGTATTTAAGGCAATTTGTCCCAATATTTATTATACATATATACACACATTTAGCTAAATGCTTTTTATTTTAATAAATTCTTGTAGATTTAAATAAATCCTTAAACATTTGGTTTAAAGATTCCAATATTTAATAAAGTATTAGAGATTTAATTAAATCTTAAAACATTTACTTTAGATTTTAAACTATTTAGAAAATCTTTATGTATTTATATAAATCTGCACATATTTGCTTTAAATATTTCAATATTTAATAAATATTCGCAGATTTAAATGAATTTTTACCGATATAAATAAATCTTTACAGATTTAAATGAATGTTTCAACATTTAATTTTAAGCTGTCACATTTAATGTTAACTTGTCATATTTATTTGACCTTGGTAGACCCAGCCAACTTAGGACACCAAGACCTTTGCACCGGTAGTAAGGCGCAAGGCAGGGTCATGGTGGGAGCGTTCAACGTTTAAACAAAGACTGAAAATTACATTCTCAAGGGAATGTTGAGGAAATTTTATTGTATGAATATAAATTATGCAATATTTATGTTGTTAAATATGTTGTAATTAATGATTGAAACAACATTAATTGTATAAATTCTTAAAATACGGAAAACGTGTTCATAATTACCACCAGTTTAAACGGTCTTGGTCTTCTATGTAGGTTGGGTCTACCAAGGTCAAATTAATATGACAAGTTAACACTACATATTACAGCTTAAAATTAAATGTTGAAATATTTATTTAAATCTGCAAAGATTTATTTATATCGGTAAAGATTTATTTAAATCTGGGAATATTTATTAAATATTAAAAGATTTAAAACAAATATGTGCAGATTTATCTAAATACATAAAGATTTACTAAATATTTGAAAATTTAAAGTAAATGTTTTAAGATTTATTTAAATCCCTAATGCTTTTTTAAATATTGGAATATTTAAACCAAATGTTTAAGGATTTATTTAAATCTACAACGATTTATTAAAATAAAAAGCATTTAGCTAAATGTGTGTATATAATAAATATTGGGACAAATTGCCTTAAATATCGTGAAATGCACAGGAAATTTTCCCTTTACAATTGGCGCCCCATATAAGTCGACGCTGAAATCTGCTAAGATTGCATTTGGCATTTCGCAGTAACACAACTCATCTAAAAGCAATGTTAATAACTAAAGGCAATATAAATCAGTCTTGTCAAGAGTTTTATACTTATTTGAAGTCGTCACCTGCCTATTAAAACAAATTTGTTCTTCAGAGAAATATAAATGAGTTTAAAATATTGATACTAATTTTATATTTTGAATTGATTGTGTGGTAGGCACATGGTGAAACATTATTAATAAATATTTAACTATTAAAAAATTAATAGATTATTAATAAAATAAAACTCTTGGTAATTGTTTCACAATTTGTAAAACAATTACCAAGAGTTTTATTTTAATAATAATCTATTAATTTTTTAATAGTTAAATATTTAATTTTATATTTGTTTTTCTTTTTTTGTTTATTTGAATGTATAAGGATAACATTAATAAACCAATAAACTTAACGTGTTCTTTAATATTTTATTGACAATAAAACCAATAAAGTTTGTTTCGTACAATATTTTGTGTTTTTATCGATTTTTATTTAATTTTTATTAATTTTTAAAACACGTCCCGTTTTTGAAAGAAAAATAAATGGTCACTTTAGGTATTACCTACATTTTATTTCGTAGAAAATACAATTGAAAGAGAACGATTCAAATAATTCCAAAGTTTGTACTTCCTGTGTGGTAACTTCATAGTTAAGGTCCAAAACTAAACCCAAACACAGAATGTTTATGTAAAAGAAAATGCGTTTGAGAACAAAAGATATTAGTTTGATGAAACAAGCATATAGATACTTGCGATTCGCAGTAGGTCATTGACAAACTGTTTCGCTCTCTGTCTAAATAGAGGCTTTATGCTACTATTACTGCTTGAATTTTATTATTTTATCAGAATGCAAAATAAACCATTCAATAGAGCTTGCTTTATCAGCAACCACTGTTTTTGCGAGATCGAATTACTGAACCCAGCTGCGTATTATTTTTGTTATTATCTCATTGCACTTAGAGCACTGGAAAAATTGTGCGCGGGCAGCTTTAATATTGTAAAAGCCAAAATCGTTCGCTTAAAATTTACAAGCAGCGATTATTAATTATTTTTAAATTTTATTGCCTGTTTCTTAAAAATGCCTAAATAGTTTGTACAAATGAGAATTGTTCCTTTACACATGCTTCTAAACGTTTCCTTACGGAGTTACAGTCTCTACAAGTGGGAACAGTGTGAACAATTTAGACTGTTTTCTTCTTCCGAGGCTGTAACTCTGCAAGCAATTGTTTCCGAACCCATGTTTAACAAACATTTCTTATTGTATTAGTATGTAGTTTGTAGAGAACTATTTACGCATGTTTAACGAGACCTTCATAACAACTTAATTATTAAGAAAAAAATGATTATCTCGAAAACCGTTGAGTTTAGCGATTTTCAAACAAGGAGTACTTTTTTGTGTATATTAGAATGAAGAGTAAGATTCTAGAGAATTAATGTATTTACATGCCTAATTTTTTGTATATTGTTCAGAATAATATGTATAAAGATTGTCGTTTTGATCTGAAGAAGCCAAGTTCTTCTTGACGGAACGTTACTGATTTCAACCAGGATTTCTGTAATATATTCTCTATTTCGCCTATTGAAAACTCGCATAAAAATGACTGTTTCCGTTTTATTCTGAAAAAATGTTGATGTGTACAGGGTTGGTCAAATGTATGGAAACCCCTGATTTATGGCTAAACTATAAGTTCAATTGAAAAATACCCTTTACAAAAGTTTTTGTAGTATTTTTATTCTATTCTGTGGCGTACTTTGATTTCCAACAGCTACCCTATTTTTCGAGATATGACGTCATCGGCATTTTTTTAAATTTTTTTGAACTGAAGAAGCCAAGTTCTGCTTGACGGAACGTTACCGCTCAACAATGTTCAAATATTTAAAGGAAATGTTCAACAAGTTAACTTAAATTGGATAATAATTCGCTGTTTATTTTCCCAATACGAAGAATAATTAAAAGTAATAGTAACTGACACGACAAAACAGAATGCCGTCGCTTACTGATTTCAACCAGGATTTCTGTAATATATTCTCTATTTCGCCTATTGAAAACTCGCATAAAAATGACTGTTTCTCTTTTATTCTGAAAAAATGTTGATGTGTACAGGGTTGGGCAAATGTGTGGAAACCCCTGATTTATGGCTAAACTATAAGTTCAATTGAAAAATACCCTTTACAAAAGTTTTTGTAGTATTTTTATTCTATTCTGTGGCGTACTTTGATTTCCAACAGCTACCCTATTTTTCGAGATATGACGTCATCAGCATTTTTTTTAATTTTTTTGAACTGAAGAAGCCAAGTTCTGCTTGACGGAACGTTACCGCTCAACAATGTTCAAATATTTAAAGGAAATGTTCAACAAGTTAACTTAAATTGGATAATAATTCGCTGTTTATTTTCCCAATACGAAGAATAATTAAAAGTAATAGTAACTGACACGACAAAACAGAATGCCGTCGCTTACTGATTTCAACCAGGATTTCTGTAATATATTCTCTATTTCGCCTATTGAAAACTCGCATAAAAATGACTGTTTCTCTTTTATTCTGAAAAAATGTTGATGTGTACAGGGAATGCAGCAAGAATAACCGCATGCGAAACCTACCGCAACGTTTGAATGCACTGTAATTTTATTCTATACTGCTTTTTACTTTCCCATAGCTTCGGTATAGGAAAGTATTGATTTCATGAAAATTTTCGAAATCGAGATTTTAACGGAAATACACGTTTTGGGGCTCAAGGAACTCAAAATAGTGGTTTTAAAAAAATGTTTGCCTGTGGGTGGGTGGGTGACGTCTCTATAGGAAACGGAAGTTAGACATGTTTTTTGGTAGCGTTTTTTTCCAAAAAAAATTTTAAAATTCGAGAACGGAACCTGAGAGAAGAACTTAAGGCAAATCGAAAACTTTTTACCGAACTCTCTAGCTTCAAAGTGGCGGCCGCTACAGCTTTTTGAAAATCTCGACTTTTGCCCATTTACTCAAAAAGTAGTTGTCTGATCGGCATCGGCTACAACATGTTTAAGAGCTCTTTCTAGGTAGTATACGATAAAATACAATTGATTTCAAAAATCCGAAACCTATCGCAACGACGCAGCTTCAAAATTTTGAAAATTTTCAAAAAAAATTATTCAAAAACTGGCCACACGATTTTTTTTAAACTTTTTAAGCCGATAGAATTTGCATTGAACTACAAATTCCTTTTTTACTTATCTCCCAAATTTTACTGACGCCTTCCAGGAATATTTGAAAAATTTGAAATTGATTAATTATTAATTAAAAACGCAAACGTCGATCGTTATAAACTTTTATCAGTGCCATAGACTATTTAAAGTACTTTATTAGGATTTGTTAAAATGTTCAACTATTTAAAAAAATAAGAACAAAACCGATACTTTTTAATATCAACATCGCGTTTTCAGGCATTTACGTGATTTTAACTTTTTAACGCCTATCAATTAGCTCTAGTTAAAAAATATATTTTTCATTCTTTGCATATTTTTGATAACTTCTCAAATCAAGCTATTATAGCAATTTTTGTCAGACATCCGAAGCGGAATTTGTAATTTGCCGTTACGCGGCGGGCGCTTACCTTCTTTAGTCGCTGCTTCAGGTACAGTTATCGTACGATACGGAAACCAATTAAACAGGCTATCGCAAATTCTCGCTGCTTGTTTTCTTAGAAATCTAATACTTGCTGAACTCTACAACGTTATGATTATTAAAAGTTACATTTTGGCAAATACGGCAACGGCGTGCGGGATTTGCACTGAATCATTTTAAAGAGAAAAGTGATACGCCACTGCTTTTTCTTAAAGTAAAAATTATTTTTGAAATCCTCATTCCTTTCTGAGCAAATCTGGTCTCTTGATTTTTTTTCGTTTGACGTACGTTTTCGCATAAAAAAATAAAATTCATTCATTTGCATCTCGCTAGACCACTTACGACCAAAAACAATTTATGTAACTTTAAACAAAAATTTATTTAAGAGATATCCCGTTTAAAAATTATTCTCTTAAATAAATTTTTGTTTAAAGTTACATAAATTGGTTTTTGTCGTAAGTGGTCTAGCGAGACGCAAATGAATGAATTTTATTTTTTATGCATACCTGGATTCGGATATGTAATTGTAAAGGTAAATATGTAAATATCTTACTGTATACCGTACATTATAAAGTTTTATAGTATAGTGTTGCTTCCTTGTTGTCAGCTAGACAATAAAGCACTTAGAATGATCAGAAAACTAATTGATGGTTGATAAGCAAAAAAACATTTTCAAGACTTGTTGAACATCAAACTACATTTTGGCAATATTTGTTAAATTATTGATTCCTTATATTTGGCTAATGATGTCATCGATTTTTGTTAATGAAAGGAATTATTATTATATTTTTTTGAAAGTTCTTGAATTCGTCATGATTCCCAAAATATAAAGACCGCTGCAAATACTTAGTGCTACCCTATCATAAAAATTATTGCAGCATAAGCCCACCCACAACATGTTTGCGAAAACTGAATTTAAACTATCTTAGGTCTACTTAGATATAATAGTAAAATAGTTCCCAGCTTGTACCTTGTAGTAGGTATATTATAATATGATAAATAGGTACATTCCATTTTCTCTGTAAAATAATTTTTTTTTAATTTGCAGATTTTGTCATTTTAAACATTTAATTTAGTTTGTCACATTTCTAGAGTTGCTATTCATTGTCGAATTATTTACTATGAACTCACAACATTGTTAAGTAATTTTGTATGTGTTAGGTGTGTGTATACTAATGTATGTACATATGTATGTACATGTTAAAAATGATATGTCAATAAATACTACTTCAAAGTTCAATTATTTTTTATTAAAAAAAAAATCAATAACACTTAAGTAATAATAATAAAGTTATCACAGTATGTATTTAGTTTCAAAATTGTGATAATGAGTAAGTAGCTACTTTAATAGAAACTGTATCTACATCTTCAGATTAAACATTCATATGTAAATACTAAAGGTCAGTCATCATTGTTTAAACTATGAAAATTGAAAAAAGAAACTGAGTGCTATAATTTTATTATTGCTCAAAAAGTACTCCCTTTATGAGCAAATATGGACATCAACTAATTCAACACTTAAGTATATAATCAAACACCAAAGGGTTTGAATGTAGATAATAAATTGTAATGGTTTATACTTGACATTTTTAGCCACATTTCTATTTATTCGTATAGGACAAGCTGATGTATACTTTCTAGAAAATAAATAATATTATTTGCTCTGGAATATATGATATTATAGATTGACTTTACTTCATACCTCCACTACAGTTAGACAAAAACAGGCTGCATTTTTATGTTTTACTACCTACTTGTTTTAATTCTTAGGTGTAAAATTGTTTTTAAAGGCGCTTTAATTGTAAATACAGACAGATAACAATTAATAAACAGGCTAAACAACTGACTGAACGCTAGATTGGCAATTAATTTAAGTAAACTTAACATAATAAAGCGTTACCTATACCAATAATTTATTTCAAAAATTTTTTAAATACCTACTATATTAACTGCTAAATTTGGGAATAGCTTATTATTTAACAGTTTTTCAATCATACCTACAAATATCAAAATTTATAAAATTATTAGAACAATCAACGCAATAATTTATAAAATAAATTATGTCTAATGATAAATTCCAATTAAAACTTCAATAATTAATTAGCTGATGTCTACGAAGTAATAATAATAAACCTCTACAATAATACACGTTTGCTGTTTTGGTTGCATAAGTCTAAAACTTAGGGTTTGTACTCTTACAACTGCATTTCTAAACCACTCGTAATGCTTATTTCAGACATAATTGTTTATTTCTGTTGTTAGTTTTTCAAGTAGTGGCGATATAAATGTTACAACTTACAAAACCTGTTAAACGTCACAGAATTATAAAACCGTTAAAATTTAAAACAATATTGTTGGAGACGTTGGGGTTATGTTACCATGGTAATATTCTAAACAATACTACGTCGAAATACTTTCTTACATCGAGTTTTTTCATTGACTTATACGTACATACCGACCGACCGACGCGACGGTGCTGTACAAATATGAATACATGCCAGAGACTCCATGATTGTTCTATAGATAAAAAATATACATACGTTTATGATTGTTCTGTGCCAAAGACAAAAGTGACATAGTGATGCATACATAACGATTGAATGCGAAGCGAACCCACAATAATCACTAACTTAAGTTAGTGATTAACCTAAGTTGGTGACTTGTGTGACAACCTCTCGTAGGAACCTCCCGACCCATAATTCGTGTCATACTATGCGAGAGTAAATTATTCCAAGGCGCGATCCTAATGTTTAAATCAAATCATTATTTTCCCCTTGTCCCACAATTCTGCTTGACGAAGAACTCCGTTACTCGCAGAATTTTAGGCTACGATTTTCGGATTTCGTAAATTCTGGCTGCATTTGGAGCTGGCAATCGTGTAAAAGCTCACCCCCGGAAACGGCAAAACCAAAAATAAAAAATTGCAAAATCATTGTAAAATTTTCCGTAACCTGTAGAAATATCTCGAAAAATGTTTCTATTATTTCCATTCGAAATGGAATTTGTACTACGTTTTCTACATCGAGTTTTAGCAAGTTTTAAATTGTGAGGTTAAAATAACATCAACACAATCTTGCAGCACAAAATGTAATTTGTTTACTTACATTTTGCATTAACACAAATTAATTTTCATATTTTCAAGGTTTATCGTTAAAACTTTCCTACGCAACACTAAAAATAAGCCTTTAATAGGAGCTCTAGTATCTCGACATTATGCCTCGTCCTTATACGAAAAGGAATTTACGGTGGTACCATTCTGCAATATCAACATTAATCTTCCATTTAATGTTACAATGGTTCCATTAGATGTACACAAATATAAAGATTGTGATAAGGTCATCCTAAAAATAACATCATAATAGGGAAAACGAAAAGTTGGCTGCATCTATACTCACAAACTACATATGAAATTCAAACTTAAACTACTTATAATAACAAACTACATATGAAGTGTAATGAGAAATTTAACCGTAACAAACTTAAAGAAAAAATACACTTTTGCTATGAAACTTTGATTTAAGTCCTAAACAAACATAACACGCTCAAATCCTTGAGCTCAATTTCTACTACAAATATTAGAAGCTCTTCTTCTTCTTCCTCGATTTTTTGTTCTGACGTGTTTTCTTTTTTTCGGCAATTTTGCGATTCTTTAAGATTTGATCTGTGCTTCGAAGTTCTGATTTAAGCTTCTTATTTTTCAACTTCTCATTATGTTTAGCCCAATGTGTGTATATATTCCTGTTCATATCTAAAACTTTAACAATAATAAAAACGTACACATAATGGCCGTCTATAGCACCAATACCACGAAATACAACTTGAACGAATTTTTATGTTAAACCACTCACCCTTTCTATGACTTTGATTGTTATCTTCATCACTATCATCTGCATTTTCTTCAATCTTGGTTCGTTCTTTCCATTCTGCATATCGGTTACTTTTATATGTAGCTGGGATCAACGCTCCAGATTCGGTTCTGATTTTACCTGCTTTGGGATTCTAAAAAAAAACAAGTTAAAAAAATATCTCAAAAACAATCGGTTAGTATTTACAGGATTAACTACAACCATTTTCTTCTTTTTTCTGTCCCATCTCATTTGTTGCGTTAAAGCAACACCATACTGTTGCTTTAGATGCAGAACAAATAAGGAATTTATACAGTGCCCCATTTGGCCATTTAACACAATTGTCGAATTCGTGCAACACCAACCAACCTGTGTCGCATTAAATAGCGTTAGTGATTTTACTTTTAAACTGGGGGGTTGTCTGAACCACAAAATTACTAGGACGCTAGACAGCTTCGTGTATGTTTTATGCTAGACAGTACCACAGATTAGAAATATATATATACGTATATAGATATGCAACTGTTATACAAAATTTTAAAATAAATGTATACACTAGCGACAATGTACAACGGTGTAAGCACTAATGAAAAGAGGGGGAAATTTAAAATTATGGCGAATATTTTTAAAAGCTACAAGAAAAATCAAAAGAAAATGCGAAAACATTTATTTAAAAAATACAGAACCTAACTTTTATTGTCTGGTGGTTCAAATTAAAAAACGTAGTAATTATTTTTAATTTGCTGCTAAAAATTTAATATTCGCGTTCTAGTGGCAAGATGCTCATCGTTCGGCCTTCGAAGTCGTGCACCAAGGCACTAAGCAATAATACACATTAATTAATTAACTTGTCGCACTTCTTGCTATTAGTATTTCATAACCTAAAATATTTGCAGATTTAAAATTTTAAGTTCATAATTTGTAAAATAAATACTAACTTGCGCATTTAAAATAGGAAATCTGTGTTTTATTGCGTTTGTATTTAAACATTGCGGTACACAACAAGTATACATAATATTATTATATAGGTAGTCGAAAAATCTAAAAATATGACGCACATAAAAGTAAATTTGACAGATAGAAGCGAATTCAAATTTTCTGCAAATTTTTAACGGCGATTTAATCCGAACACATACGATTGATACCGAAGCAGCGCCCGCGGTAAACGGTGTTGGAACTAAACATTTCTTGATTTTTGCCTGTGGAGTTGCACACGCATGGACAGTACACACAAGGTTTATGTTCTGTGGTACACACCAAGGGCTAGACTCGAGCATCGTATTAAGGTTAGGTTTTGTGTTTTCCTTGAAGGATTATAGAAAACAAACAAAAATCATTTAGACTTTTAGAGAAACGTGGCTGCGCTGAAGAGAAACATTTTGAAATTTATGTAGATAAAGGCTATTTTTCTAAAGGCGAAATTTTATGTTGCATAATTTATTATTTGCAGGTTTGATTTGAAAATACTTTCTAAATCAACCGAATGTGAAGTATGTATAAAGTTAATTGATATCAGAAACGCCCAAAAAGATTCCCGGTCTTTTTCATTAAGCTGTACGAAATCGAAACGGATCTAATGCATTTATATATGTGTCTGCATTCAAAAAAGTAGGAATTATAATTAAGAAACATATCACTAAAGTCAATGATTTTGATGAAACAATAGGAGAAATATTTGAAGCAAAAATTACATTTTTTTCATTCCCTTGCATGGAAAATTGAGGGGAAATATTTTTAAATGCCTTTTTTCTGTATAACAAACAATCATCATCATCATCATCATCTGACATGGAGCTGACTCGAGGGTCGATCCTGGATTACGCCAGGCCCACCCCATGCCAGTAGGTGGGTAGGAATTTATGTGATAGGTGGGGTGTTGAGCAGCGTTAGCATGTCTGCAATAATGCATACCGCAAGACACCGCTGCTGCAACACCGGGTAGTTAGTAAGCCACGCATCAATGGGGGTTTTGAATACGTAACCAAGACCGTTATGCGATTATGCATTCTGACCTAATAATCTTTGGTATCAAAGTTTCACATTGCTCTTATTTCACACATATCTATTGTTCTAAGATTACAAATTGCAAATATCTTAATTTCCTAATAGCTAATAAACTTCTTAGTATTACGTATCGTCCGGGTGGTATTGCTCCACTTTGTTCCTCTATTCTTTGATCTAGCATGATCATATTTGGCGTTCCATTCCTACTTCTCATGGATTTCTTTTCTTCTTTAGCCGTGGTGCTGTCGTAATGGTTTCTGGAACCGTCTCCTGACATCCTGAACGCTATTCTTATTGGCCTGGGTGGTTGATTGTTGTCTACCGGAGTGTGTGTGGAAGTTGACCTGCTTCGTAGTGGATTTCTATTGACGCGTTTAGTATTTCTGCTGCTGCTGCTCCTCCCCAAAATCCTTCTTTCCCTAGGGCTTCTAAGTAGGCTTCTATTTGTAGTGCTGGGCCGTAGGTGTGTGCTAGAGCTAGAGGATCGTAATGCGGAGCTAAGTTTCTTACCTTTTCCTCCAGTTGCAATTGGAAATCTTGTGCATTTTCTCTGATGTATGATATGATTTTTCCTTAAGTTGAGAGCGTCTTTTTTTAGCTGTTCCCGCGTTATTGTGCCTTTTGTGTTCTGATCTGCTGTTGAGGTGAATAAACAATTTCTATCTCCTGGAATTTTCCGCACTGTCAACCTGTGTCTGTCCGTAAATACTATTTCCTATTCCATGGTACGTATTATATTTCCTGCTTCTAATACTTTTCGTTGGTTTGCTGGTGTGTATAGACTTCCGTGTATATGTTTACGCACCTTCTAAATACTACTAGTTCTGATTGGCCTATCTAATTTGCGTTATCTAATTTGACTTACCCGGTTCTGAGCCTTAAATTCAAACTGTTACGCTCAAAACCGTACTTAAAATTACATAAACATAATCGTACACCATAGATACTATGCTCTACAACGTAATGTATAAAATTTCTAAATGCTAGGCATTAATAACTACGCTAGATTATATTATAAGTAACCCTTTATTCAAACTTAATATTAAAACACTATTTTCGATGCAAATAACAATAATTCAATCAATAAATCAAATCACATTGATAAAAAAAAAACTAAATTGCTTGCTGCCTTTTAACTAAGTATTTGAAATTGTTGGAACATTATTTTCCTCTTTTGAGGACCTGTTTTCGTTCCTGTGTTTAACCCGCGATTTGAAATTTAATAGGCGCGGCTTATGTAAAAGAATTTTAGTCTTTAGTTAAAATAGGTTTAAATTGTAAGCGATCGCTTCTTGTCCGTCAAAAGTGACCCTTCCTCAGAAATTTTCTACCTGCTCATAGACCCTTGCTTTTGGTGGTGCAATTCCAGGAATTGCTGTGTGTTAGCACTAGCTAGGTTTAAGCGATAATCGACTCTATTGCATAACGGACTGCTCCAACAAAATAACAGTATCTACTTTCTACAATTATTTTTAGTTGTTTATTATCTACGCACACCTGATCTACCACTGTCTTGGGGATTATCTATGTGTTTTCTACAAAGTATTTAAATCTACTAGACTACTGTTACTGTTCTTTGAGTGCGTGTTGGTTAACCGGTTTCCTTTCACCCGTTGTTGAATGAGCAGGTATATCCAGGTGTTTCACTTCACGTTGCAGGTAACTTCTTTGTTTGATTGTTTTTGAGAGCTGGCGCACTAAACACTCAAGTGCACCTACTTTGCTCTGGCTAAACAGAGAACCCCCTAACGCTCGCTAGGTTTTTACCTGTTGTTTACCTGTTATACTGAGCCAAAGGTATTAATTCACTAACACTACCTTTGACGTTCACTCTAGGATCGAATTGCACTAAAAATTTGCCATTTTAAACGGCGAAAAATCTCGTTTTTACTTTTAAAAGCTAGAGCGGCGTTGTTATACGTCTGCTCTCGGCCAGTGTTCAAACTGGTCTCCGCCTTTTTTCTGTATAACAAACAATAAAACAATATTACAAAGAAGAAGAAAAACATAAAGTCACGAATATAGCAAGGAAGAGAAATGAAGCTAAGCGTCAGATTGACTGATTGAATTTAAATATACCTATAAGATACTTAGAACTGAGACTTTTGTTTGGTTTTACTAAAAACGTCAAAAATTATTTCTACTCACTTTAACAGATCAAATAAGACCAAATATGTATACAGGTTGATTATAAATTCTTCATGGACATTGCTTCAAGTGATTAAATATTTAAGTTATAGTTAAACAAACATAACAGTAGTGAAAATAAAGTTCTTCTTAGCATGAACAATAATCAGTGATGTAAGTTGGTTAATTTTCTTGTGTAGTTTCGGAAAATTTCTAATATTGAAATTTACCGTAATTTCCAATAAACAGGTCAGGCACACATTTATCTCTACACTGTCAGGCAATTTTTTCCTTTGCAACTAAAATACTTCTTCATAGTATGTTGTATTGTATTGTAATAAAATAGTTTATTGTTCTATTTATACAGGTTGATTGTAAATTCAATGCCAGTTGATTTACTCGTTTATTATCGGCGGTAGAAAAAAAATGTATAAGTAAAAGTTGTACAGTTTATAGTGAATTGCACGTTTGTTCATTGCTTTTATCATTTCCTTACTAACGTGCCTATTAATATCACTTGATTTAGAATTGGTTGCATACGTTGCTTTAAATCAAAATATCTCGCTTATTATTAGGTTTAGGCCTACAATTGTAGAAAAAGTTTTTTAAACAGAATTGATTTTACAATCCAATTAGTCTAAAAAATATAGGGTGTTTAATTTAAAAAATACAGATATAGTCACTTCCGCTTAAACCGGAAGTCGGTCATTTTGTTTTGTATGCTCAACATACTCGTTGCCGTAAATTGCATAACTTTTACTTATACTTTTTTTTCTATCACCATCAATAAATGAGAAAATCAAGGCCCTGATTTTATAACCAACCTGTATACATATTTGGTCTTATTTGATCTGTTAAAGTGAGTAGAAATCATTTTTGACATTTTTAGTAAAACCAAACTTTTGCCAATTTTTCCAGGTAATTTTCTGGAAACGTTCCGTAAAATTTTCTTAATTTTATTTTCATGGAAAATTTACATCACTGGAACTAAATAAGATCTGTCGCTTAAAAAATTGCAACAAAAGAGTAGGACGCTTCGCACCCAAAAGTCTCAGTTCTAAGTATCTTATATATTTAAATTCAATCAGTCAATCTGACGCTTAGCTTCATTTCTCTTCCCTGCTATATTCGTGACTTTATGTTTTTCTTCTTGTTTGTAATATTGTTTTATTGTTTGTTATATAGAAAAAAGGCATTTAAAAATATTTCCCCTCAATTTTCCATGCAAGGGAATGAAAAAAATGTAATTTTTGCTTCAAATATTTCTCCTATTGTTTCATCAAAATCATTGACTTTAGTGATATGTTTCTTAATTATAATTCCTACTTTTTTGAATGCAGACACATATATAAATGCATTAGATCCGTTTCGATTTCGTACAGCTTAATGAAAAAGACCGGGAATCTTTTTGGGCGTTTCTGATATCAATTAACTTTATACATACTTCACATTCGGTTGATTTAGAAAGTATTTTCAAATCAAACCTGCAAATAATAAATTATGCAACATAAAATTTCGCCTTTAGAAAAATAGCCTTTATCTACATAAATTTCAAAATGTTTCTCTTCAGCGCAGCCACGTTTCTCTAAAAGTCTAAATGATTTTTGTTTGTTTTCTATAATCCTTCAAGGAAAACACAAAACCTAACCTTAATACGATGCTCGAGTCTAGCCCTTGGTGTGTACTGTCTAGCGTCCTAGTAATTTTGTGGTTCAGGCAACCCCCCAGTTTAAAAGTAAAATCACTAACGCTATATTTAATGCGACACAGGTTGGCCAACTGCTGACTTTATTTCGAACGATAGTCGGGTGTTGCACGAATTCGACAATTGTGTTAAATGGGGCATTGCCTAAATTCCTTATATGTTCTGCATTTAAAACAACAGTATGGTGTTGCTTGAAATCATTATTTTCAGCAATAGCCGCACATTGTATTACTTAATTCGATTTGCAACAACACCCACATATTGCGTAAAATCACTTGATATTTACTGCAATAGTAGGGTATCGTTTGAATTCGCATTTCGCCAGTGCTTTGGTATTGTTTCAAATCATTATTTACAACAGTCTGACATTGCATTAATTCTATTTAAAACAACACGCTTCTATTACGGTAATGTATTATTTGCAGCAATAGTGGTATGTCGTTTTAATTCGGTAGGTAGTTGGTTGCTTCAATTCTACATTTACAGCAATAGTCGCACATTTTATTAATTCGATTTGCAACAACACTCGCATATTGCGTAAATTCATTTGATATTTACAGCAATTGTCGGGTATCGTTTGAATTCGCATTTTCGTCAGTGCTCTGGAATTGTTTCAAACCATTATTTACAACAATCTGACATTGCATTAATTCGATTTACGAAATAATCGTCTATTGTGGTAATGCATTACTTGTAGCAATAGTCGTATATCGTTTTAATTCGGTAGGTAGTCGCGCTTTAATTCTACATTTACAACAATAGTCTCATATTGTATTAATTCGATTTGCAACAACACCCGCATATTGCGTAAAATCACTAGATATTTACTGCAATAGTAGGGTATCGTTTGAATTCGCATTTCGCCAGTGCTTTGGTATTGTTTCAAATCATTATCTACAACAGTCTGACATTGCATTAATTCGATTTACAACAACACGCTTCTATTACGGTACTAATGTATTATTTGCAGCAATAGTCGTATATCGTTTTAATTCGGTAGTTATTACTTATTATAACTTATTATTACTTATTATTACTTATTATTACTTATCATTACTTATTATTAGGGATGCAGCGAGCAGTACTTTTTCAAAATGCCGGATAACGGATATTCGGTATCCGGTTGCTCAGCCGGATAGCCGGATACCGGATTATCCGGCATAGTTTTTACTTTCGAAGTAGTTTCAGCTTAAATGCAGTAAAATTTAGGTTTTAGTCACAGAGCATAATAGGTATATACTTAAAGAGTATGCAATTCACGAACCTTATGGTCTTATTTTGTAGTGTTTTAGAAAGAAAGAGCACCGAGACAAGGAAACTACTAAACGTACTATTTCAAGGATATGCTGATTTGCGCTAATATTGTTATTTTTTCACAATTAAGATTGGAAATTTGTCAACGAAATTGATTGTAATTACAAGAATTAATAATTTTCAACAATTGTTAAAACTAAAACGTGTTTTGTCCTGATAGATCCGACACCATCAAGAAATCAACTGACATAACCTAACATATACGGTCTTTATCGAAATTTTAAAATAAAATATTGACGATTGACGATCGAGTGCTTTTTATAGGTTCCTTGTCTCGGTTCTCTCTGTCACGTACTGTAAAATTGAGACCTGCATATCATAGCAACAAGCGGTTCATGCATCCTCCTTATGTTATTACTTCGTGGTATTAATAAATAATACTTATTTATGTTGTTTGAAATTATTTCAAATTTTTAACTCGCATAAATGCTGTTCTCAATAATATAAATTTAGTAATTTTATGCAGATCTGCAAAATACTGGACTTATGAGGTTTTTGCTCTCTTACTTTCAATTATTTTAGTCTGTACTTGCAAATGAAATTGCATGCTTAATCTCTTTTACTTAGGAAAAATCTCCGGCCGGATATTTCATATTATCCGGCCAAACCGAATATTCGGTGAAATGGCCGGATAGGCCGGATAACGGATAAAAACCAAATATCCGTTGCATCCCTACTTATTATTACTTATTATTAAGTTGGTTGCTTCAATTCTACATTTACAGCAACAGTCGCACATTGTATTAACTCGATTTGCAACAACACTCGCATATTGCGTAAATTCAATAGATATTTACAGCAATTGTCGGGTATCGTTTGAATTCATATTTTCGTCAGTGCTCTGGAACTATTTCAAATCATTATTTACAACAATCTGACATTGCATTAATTCGATTTACGAAATAATCGTCTATTGCGGTAATGTATTACTTGTAGCAATAGTCGTATATCGTTTTAATTCGGTAGGTAGTCGCGCTTTAATTCTACATTTACAGCAATAGTCGCATATTGTATTAAATCGATTTGCAACAACACCCGCATATTGCGTAAATTCACTACATAATTACAGCAATTGTCGGGTATCGTTTGAATTCGCATTTTCATCAATGCTGTGGTACTCTTTCAAATCATTATTTACGACAGTCGCACATTGCATTAACTCGATTTGCAACGATACACGCCTATTGCGATAATTGTTTATTTGCAGCAATAGCTAGTCGCGTATCGTTTTAATTCTGTAGCTGCTTGAATTACGGATATTTATAACAGCATTGTAATATTGTTTTAAATGATATCGTTCACAGCAACAGTCTAATTTGATTTTAGTTCGATTATTTGCAACAATGGTCGTGTATTGTGTGGTTTACAACAAATGTAGATTGTTGTTTTATTGTAGATTGTTTACCACAACAGTTGCATACAGTAAGAATTCATTATTTATTGCAACTTTCAATGTACTCCATTGAAAATTTGAACAGCTATTGCAATATTTAAAACAACCTGTACCTTAAATTTTGATTCATAAACCAACCATGTTGTTCTAAATGTAAACAAAATATTGGACTATATATTACTAGCAATCTTGCTTTTAACTTTCAAATAAATAGCAATATGGCGTTCCATACAATAGCCTATACAATAACGCCATGTAACTTGGCGAGGATTAAAGGCAGGCATACAACTCGACTTGTTGGCCAATAGATGCGGAGCTCCACCAGATATAGCATGGCGTCGAAAATGGTAGTTGTATCCTTCATTGTAGTGATCAAGTGTTGTCTTTTAGTTAAATAAACATTCTACAAGGTGCACATGACGTCAGAACTAGAGCTGGGCGATATTGAAAATTTAATATCGAATATCGATATCAAATTTATATCGATAATTGCTATTCGATACTATCGATATTATTGATATATCGATAAATATTCCCAGACCTAGTCAGAACCCGGGCACCATAGTTTCCAGGGGGCGACAGCAACTCGACTTGGCTGTTAATCTAAACTAAAGGCAGCTATTACTATTTATAGCTTTTTTAATAAAAACAAAAGTACAACCATTTAGTTTGCAGTGTTTGCAATAGTTTTTAAGTTATCGCTATTCGATATTATCGATATTATTAATATATCGATAAATATTACCAGCCCTAGTCAGCACCCGGGTACCTACCATAGTTTACAGAAGAGCATTTACATATTTATTTTCAAGACGAAATGTAGATATATTTTCAGACTATCATTTTCAAGGCGCGGATTTATATGCATAAAAACGT